>LDKF01001699.1:0-26487 GCA_001026735.1 Rotylenchulus reniformis
TTCTAAACCTGAGTCTCACGCCTCCTATATAAGCAAGTCATTTTGTTCATTCTCCGCTCATTCTCTCCTCATTCCTCCCTTCCTTTCCTTGTTCCTTTATTCTATTGTCATCAATAAACTATTATTCTTCATTGTGTCTCTTGGCCTCTTCCGACGACCCAAGGATACAACAATATATTATGTTTTAAATATTGAGAAATGGCGTGCAATTTTTGGGAAAATTAGTTTTACATCATTTAACAAGTTCTAGTTTTCACTTTTAATATACCTACCATATGGGAATGAGAGAATGTGCATTAACGAATTAACGTTTTGCAAGGAAAGCAATTTTATTTAAAATATAAGTTTTAAAGAAAAGCTAATCTTGAGATGAGAGGATAAAAGGAAATTAACTTTGGCTAATATATGTATTGTTCCAAAGAAAATTTGCAACTCATATAATCTTTTCTACAATAAATAAATTAATAATTAAATTATAACAGAGAAAAATTTAAAGATCGGGCGAACTCAACACAAAATATTTTTTCGATAAAAATACATTCATGAACGACTCTATAAATAGGAATCGCTGGAAATTATGAAAATTGGCCTGTCTTTTCGGTGATGTGCCTTTAAAAAAGAGGCCACGGGGCGCTAAAAAGTGGCCAATGTGGCCACTGTGGCCGAAGACTTTTTTCGAAGCTTGTTTGGCTTAAAATATAAAAAGCCAATGTACAAAATTTTATGCTCTATCTTCTGGTATTTTTAATTTTACAAAAATATTGAAAATAGCGTATTTGACGAATATTTCGGATTTTACTTCGAATTTCGAAAAATTAAATATGACAAAGATAGAGCATAAAATTCTGAACAACTCATTTTGGAGAACATATTAGGTTTTGATATTTTTTGTAACGACATATTACCTCACGCAATTTTGTACAAGGAATTAAAAAACATTTATTTTTTCTTTATATACATGGTACCATATTCTGCATAAACTATCCATTTTGCCTATTTTGGCTGAAACGACTCAGCACTTTAAACATTATTTTGTGTTTTTATAGCCTAAATATCAAAGCTCAATTATTTTTTGCAAAAAATAACGAATTTCAGTAAAATCTTTTTTGATTAAATAATATATTTGAGACGCAGGGGAATAGCTTATTGAGTGATTTCGTTGATTGTAATAATATTAATTATATTTTGTTTTTGACTGATAAAAAATTTTATGCTCGCAACTGGTAGTTAACTACATTAAAATAGTGGAACTCGGAAAAAACAAGAATATAATGCCTAAATCCAAAATATATTGCAAATGGCTTATTAAAGATATGATAAGTTCCAAAATGATTATTCTCTCGTATTTTATCTCTTTATTTTCTTATTTTTAGGATATTATTATTTGTAAATTTTTGATTACAATAAACTTTATAATTTCAACCATGCATAGATAGGTGTTGAGAGAGAGCTCCAAAAGATTGAACAATTCTCATGGAATATCAAATTACAAAAAAATATCAGATGACTATTTTAAAAAAATGAAATAAATTTAAAATTTTACTTTATATTATTATTGTTTCCAGATTTGTATTCTTCATATTCCTTTTCATGTTTTAATTTCAGATGGTTGATTATTGTTGATTTGGAGAAATCTTTGGGTGTAGCCAAAAGTGCAACGCATTTAGGACATTTTCTTTGATCTTCGCCATTAGTTTTGACTTTAGAAAAATACTTCCATATTTTTGGAAAAAAACGGATGACCGCCAGGAAAAATTTTCGGAGGGGGGAGGGTCGCTGGCGATGGCGACTTGCTGGCGAGCATAAAAAACGATTTTCGGCGCCGGAGAAAAGTTTGCTATTTTTCATTTTCTTAAAAAATGACTATATTTTGCTTAAGAATTATAAAAAATGACTGTAAGAAAAAAAGGAGTGCCTAAGAATTAGCCTTGGATGGTTCCACCGATCCGATAGGGACCATCGGAGGAAATTTTTTTGCGAATTTTGAATTCTTTTCTTAAGAAAATTGGTGATTTTTTTAAAAATATGAACCAGTTTTATGGGTGCCAGAAGTACCGAGGCCGCCAGAGAAAATTTTGGGACTTTTGAGTCTTTTTCATAAGAAATTTGACGGCTTTTTGGGAGGGGGTTTTGGGTGTTGAGGAGATGAATTTCGGGGGGGGGGTCTCCCTCACCAACTATGAGACGCATAAAAATTTGTTGGAACGCTATAAATGTCGATGAGTTGTAAAATTGCAACTAACTTGTAAACCAAACAAGTTTCAAAAGTGAAAGTTCAAGTATATATTGTTCTTTTTTATATTTTTTTATGATTAATTTTTTCCATTTAATTATTTAGCAAACCGCAAGACGGTCAAGTCGTCCCCGTGGACCCATCGGCGGTAATACATGGGCTCCCTCCTCGCATGGCACCCCTTAATTTCGATAAAATTATTCTTAAAAAAATATTGCACTTCCCATAAAACTGGTGGCTTGATGATCTGTTCTTATAATTTTTTTATTTGGTCATTTTGCGTCAAAAAATCGCTTGATTTTTGGAAAAAGCTGAACAAATTTACGGTTGGGTTTTCGGTAAAAAATCAGTCGTTTTGTCGGTTTTTGGGATCGTTCGATCGGTGTTTTTTGGTAAATAAACCGGAAAAAAACCGAACGAAAAAAAGACCTTCCGGTCTTTACTTTTTAGAGATAGTTTTACTTTTTGAGCACTTTGTAAAGTTAAAAAAGTCGCTCGATAGAAATGAACTTTTCTTTTATCTTTTGAAGCGAATTCCTTATAAAGAAAAAATCCTAAAATCATAGAGGCGGATAAAGAATTTCATTTCTAGTGATTGTTTGCGCTGATTTTAATTTTAAAAATTCAGGTTTGAGCGCTTGAGACAGTACTTTTTTGAACTTGAAGAAATATTAAAGTTATAATAAAATAAATTTAAATTTTTTTATAGGTTGTATATCGTAGAAGGAAATGGGCAATATAGCGCAGTAATATGAAAGTTATTAAAGGCAGAAAAATAGGAATGTTCTAAGATAAAAAAAGAACGATGAAAAGTAAAATATCCAATATTTTGGAACATATTCGTATTCAATACGATTGTTTAATTAATTCATAATAATGTTCGATTCTGCTATTTGTGGATAGCTTAGCATTTTCTATGAATAATTATGGGCGGCTAAAATTATTAACTTACTTATATTAATTTACTTACGGCTTTCTTTTCATATTAATGTATTTATGGCCTCCTGTCACAAATACTTTGTGCCAAATTTTGGAATTGTCGACTTAAATTTCTTAACAATCGCAGATGGCCATAAAATTCCTAAGTGTATTGTGATCGTAATTGCTCATTAATTCACTTTTTTAATTCAATAAATTCTTAAGGAATGTGAAATTTCTCGTGTCCGGGGTTTAAACGAAACGTAGAATGCGATTCTAATCTCCATCTTTTTTTTTTGCACGTAGATCTTATTTTTGCTTTGTATTCATGCATTTTATTTGATGGCATTCCATTAAAAAAAGATTTCCCATGTGTGATCATTATAATTAATAATTAAAGCAACTTTTCAAGAAAAGCGAATCCAGCTTGATATTACCCACGAATAAAAGAATAATTAATTTGCCAAAAAAATGGTTGACAAGGAATAGATTTTTCTTTATATTTTTTTTATACTAATAGGGGGTTTTAATTTTTTCAATTGATCAATCAGAACTTGCACTCACTTTGTGCGCGACTCTCGCAAAATGAACATATATTATTTAGGATCCTTTCTTTATGGATAAAAATTTCCAAAACTAATTAGACCAAAAGTACAAAACGCGAAGTTTTTAATGACATTTAATAGAAAAAGTCAAAGTAGGATATAGTTTTAGTCAGGATTTAATACAAAATAATTTGGGATATCTCCCAAAATCATTTGTTTCCAAGAGAAAACACTCTACTGATTATCTTATTTATATTTTCTTACCTTATATCAAAGATTTGGATTTTGTAGAGTTCTTAGATATATTTTAGAATAGATGCAATTCTTAGCATTTTTTTAGCATCTTAGAATTAGGAAAAACATATGTTGGATACAATAAGATAACCAAAAATCACCGAACAAATTATTCGCTGAACAAATAAAGTAATCAAAAGACCCTCGCTTATACATACTTAAATAGGGCAAAAATTATTATTATAACAAATTATGTTTGAGTAAAATCACTTACCTGCTGAAATGATACCAGCAGTATCTTCCTATAAAATTTATTGCATAGAAAGTGCAATCCATTAAAAATTGTTTAGATACGGATATATTGTTGTAATTAAAATCACCATAAAATGCTCTATCAAGGAAATTCTACGAAATTAAAATTGCTTCCGAATTAAATTAAAGAATGAAAGGCTGAATACATGGATGTCTCCCTCTGTGTGTCACATCAATTAAATCCATTTAATCCATTTAATGATAGCATTTCTCAAAAGAGAAAATTCGTTGTTGTGCTGTTAGAGTATTCTGGGCTCAGGTGACGGTGCATGGCTGGGTCCACTGGAGGGACAAGCTGATCTCTGCACACGGAGCAGATATCGGCAACAAAAAACTGCAGTGCATAGGGCAGGCCTGGGGCATCATTTCATGTCCCCCAATCGATTTTTGTCAGACTACATTGAAGGATCGAAAATCGGTGTCTAAAATTGGATCTTTAAAAATCTCATTTTTGAAATTTGACACAAAAAACATTGATCCTGGTTCCCTTTGCGATTTTTCGCTTCAGCCGTTTTGAAGGACAGCGAATAAAATGGTCGCCATTATAAATGGCTAGGTGTAATTTTTTTTGCATTTTTGAAAAAAATGCAAAAATTTGTTATAGGCCCTTTTATTATAGGAGATCAAACGTTGCGGGCTGAAATTTTTATGGGAGCTTGAAAGTGAGACCAGTCAAAAACACCAGGGTGGCCGAAATTTTGAGAAAAATCGAGAATTTTATTATTTGCATTATATTGAGCGATTACTTATATTTTACGCTTATTGTCGCAAAAAACAGATTGCACTCAATTTTGTTTGCGCTGAATTGTCGTAAAAATATTGCGTCCAATTGTATTGCTAAATTCTTCCAGAGCCGGAATCGGAGCCGGAGCCTTTTTTGACACGGAATTTGAAGTCGGAGCCTGAGGCAAAAATTTTTTCAGCCGGAGCAAAATTGCCAAAAATCGGACATTTAAAAAATTAGATATTCAATAATTTTAGATTTTGAAGCACCTTTTGCACAATACATATTTGATTTATTTGCTGCAACCAATTATTGGGCGTAACCAGGAAATGCACGAACAAAAAAAAACAACAAACATTAAAAAAACAAACAAATCGATAATCAAATGTCAGATCATGATCTGGGGTAGGCCTGACTGGTAAGGTATGGTGACAGATTCATCAAGCTTAAAAGCTTAGCGAATAACTCGGGGATAGCTTTTCGGTTATTGTTAGTAAATCCAGAGTATAATCTGGGAACTCTTACAAAAAATGAATTACCTATAAGTATCTTATTTGATTGATTGCAAAAAGTGGGAAAATTTTGTATTCATCATTTTTAAGTTCATTTGAAGGGTAAGGTATTTTTGTAATCGATATCACATATCGTTGTAGAATATTATGAAGTATAAAAAACTACTTTTAATCTGCGAATTTGGAGAGAATCCATCTTGTAGTGAGGCAAAGCTCTTTATAATTAGGGATTTCATCATTCGGGTGAAAACGCTTTTATATTATTCTGAGAAATCTTTTTGTGTTTTTTTCGATTTGCAAGTTATCTTTTTTTTAAAAAAGCGATTAAAAATGGGTGAACCAAAATTGGTAGAACTATTTTTTGAACTATTTTTGACTATATTTTTTGAGGGAAAATTTTAGGAGAAAATTTGCATAATAATCAATGCCGACCAGTCATCAGCACCCTCTGCTCTAGTGAATTGAGCTAATTGCAGAGGGATTTAACACAGGAAATACGGTATTTTAAATATTTATCAAATGCTCAAGAAAACGCGAAAATAGTAAATATACAAAATAGGATTGATTGAATACAGCTCAGGATATAGCAGTACAGAGTTATAATTTTATGACATATCATTAAAACATGGATTTTTGAGTGAATTAAATTGAAGCTAAAAAATTGCAGAGGGATTTAATACAGGAAAAACAAAACATAAGCAACATAAGCAAGTAAAAGCTATTTTTGCAACCCATAAAATTTTTAGAAAAGATTTTTCATCAAAGTTTGAAAAAATTTGCTATTTTAAGTAAAGCGCCAATTTGTGTTCTCAACAATTGTGATTTATAAGCTATTTCCCTCTAATTTGATGTTTTAATGACATGTACATTATATTTTTCACCACCTTATCTGAAAACATGATTTTCTTCAAATCATCAAAAATATTTAGCAATTTTTTTTATGGTTTCGCAAAATTAATTAAGTCATTTATGCCTAGGGTTTCCTCACTGATGCCTGAAAAAAGTAAAAAAGGACAAAAATTAAAGATTTTGGGGATGAAAAAAAGTACGCTTTTTAAAATGCTAAATTTTTCATTCCATATTAAATAAATTTCTTTTATAAACATTTCTTAGTATTTTGCAACAAATTTTCTCTATATTTTGTGATTGACTGACTACGTTCATAATATCCGGGACGTAATCANAAGATCGGGACCCCTCAAAAAAAGTACAAATCTTTAAAAAAAGTACATCTAGGAACTAGGAAATTTTAAAGCAAAATTTTTTTCAGCAATATTAAAAATCTTCATTTTTGGTTTCCGTACACCATTGCCATCGTTTCACTTAGATTAATCCTTTCTCTTCATTAGCTTGATGTTCACATTTTTCCCATTCCCAATTCATCACTAAAATTGATCATATTCGGCAAATATAATGATGATTCAGCCTTTTATGATTGATCGTTTTTGCATCTGTTAAAATTACAAATTCTTTCTCTTATACTTTGCAATCAGTAATTTTGGCGGTTCACTTTTTTACTATAACTTTTTAGCAACTTTTAGAATTTAATCTAAAAGAATCTTAAATCAAAATGGATTTTATTATGAAAATGTTCATTTTGTTCGCCGGCTTCCTCATGATCATCTTCCATCTGATTGAAGCTGGTCGGTCTAATAACTAAAAATTAGCAATGCAAGGCAAGTAATAAGCAGGATAATAATAGAAAATTAATTAACAAAAATAAAATAAGATCAAATATAGGACATATAGAATCTCAATGTAAGGATCCTCGTTTCCTCACCAATAAAATGACATTGGATTCAGCAAAATAATAAATTATTATTAAAGTAATTACTTTTGGACTTTTTAGATTTTTGTGTCTCAATTGACTTTCTAATGTCCAAATCGGATTCTGTACCCTTGAAAATCCCCATAAATACATTAAAAACGAAAAAACGACTTAGAAGGCGAAATTTCCTTTTAAACTGACGGGGCACCCTTGGTGATATCAATAAAACTTTATCACAATTTAACAATTCCGTATTTAATCTGGATCATCAAAAAAAAACTGTATCATTTTATATATTTGGTGTAGATTTCGATTTTTCATCCTGCAAATTCCAATGGGCGTGAGATTAAACTAAACAAAAACAAAATAAATTATTTTCCCAATTCGCTTGCCTAATAAATTCATTTAGGACTTAATGCTGCCCCATTCTTCCATTTTCAATTTTTATTTTGCACACAGCCAAATCCACCGGCGGAAAATGTTGGAAAGGCAATAGGGAAAATGGCTATTCAGAGGTGATGTGCCCTTTTGGCCAATTTTGCTACAGCATAGGATGCCCAATTGGTAAATTAGCAGATATTGTTGTGATGAATGAAAAATCATTTTATAAAAATAAATGAAAAATAATGCAGTTTCATAAGCTTATAATAAATGGTGTAAATTTTAAGTTTGGTCTAGCTATTTTAATATTCTACTTATTTAAAAAAGAATTTATCTTTGTTCATTTTAAAATGATTTTGGTCGGTTTTGATTTGGAACTTTCTCCGGCGCATCATAAGCAATATTTATTACTATTATTATTAAAATAGTTTTTTCTTTATAAAATATTTTTAATTGTATTTTATCATTAGATCAAGAAAAAGTAGGAACGGAGAGCATTTTAATTTTAAAAGACGATTTTAAATAAAAGACGCTTTTTAACATACAATAAGTGCTTAGTAATAAATTTTCAACCTAGGTATACCTCACTCATCAGTGGAGATAAAATACAAGCCTCTATGCGGATAAAAATCAAAAATGGATACAACACGCATCATTAAAAAACACAACAAATGGACATATAATACTTTAGACTTAATGATTATAAATAACCACTTACTTGATGATTATATTTTCAATCATTTTGACGATACCCACCCCCCATTTTGCGCACATGAAGATGGTGGCGGAATACGGTATTTCAAGGGCTGTGCCGCAGATGAGGATTTGTGCCGTTTCTCCGCCATTGCATGCGTGGTGTTCCCTGGAGGAGTGCAAGGCAGTTGCAAAACGTGCAGAGACAAGGATTTATGCAACGACGAGGAGGACGAGGGCAATCTGCCTAACATTATGACAAGGAACACGCGTCCCGACCGTGAGTCGATTGGTGCCAGTGCTAACTCTCGACTCTTGATTGGTGCTGCACGAGAATCTCGATCTAGATTTTCAAGTCACGAAAACCAAGCCTTTTTTGTCTCTTCTCTGGCAAGTGGCTAATAACATATAGTATGGGGAGGATGAAGGTAAAGACTTTTGCATCACCTCTAGACTAATGGCTTTATGAAGGATATCTTCCCCACTGGATTGATTATAAGCTTTATATGCCGATGGGATTCAAAACCACTTCTCACCGGGGGTTTTCTATAACTATGACTATTTGGAATGTGATTTAGAGAAATTTCAAGAAATGTTCGGACTGAAAAGTTTTTCAAAATTTTTTGCATATTTATCAGTAGGGCCCGGATAGTTAGGCATGTAAAAATGGCAAAATAGGCGCCTAAAATAGGCACCAAAATGCCAAAATAGGCACCAAAATAGGCTTTAAAAATGACCAAATTTTTATATAAAATATGCTCAAAATTTATTAAAACATGTAAAAAATGAATATTTACAAAAAAACATAAATTTTAACGAAAACCAATAAAAACCATTCATTTTGTTGATTTTCACTAATCATTTTTGAAAATTTTCATAAAATCCCGAGAGTTGAAAAAGATAGGCATGAAATGATTTAAAAAAATTCAAAAAATAGCTATAAAAGGTGAAAACTTCAAGGAACTACGAAATGCCTAAAATTTGCAAAATTTGCAAAAATAATGCTGGAAGTACCAAAATAGACAAAATTATTAGGCATTTTTGTCTAAAAATGACAAAATAGGCATAAAATATGCTCGAAAATTCCAAAATAGGCACAAAATAGGCAAGTAGGCAAATAGGCACGAAAAAGGCAAAATAAGCAGAAATAGGCAAATTAAAAGTCACTCTAGAAGTCTCAAATCAAGTGGGAAATGCGTTTTTCGTGGTTATTTGGCCGTTAGGATGCCAGGAAAAATAGGCATTTGCCTAACTATCCGGGCCCTATTTATCAGCATATTAAGGCTCACAAAGTCTAAGATTTGTGGGGAGTACGCTTTTTCTTTTTTAACGATATAACTTAATTCGTTAAAAAAAATAACTTCTTTTACTATTCAATTCCATTCGCTTATTGTTCCCCCTTATTTCTGTTATAAAATAAAAAATACTTTTACACCAGTACAGAGCACCAATGCCTACTGCAGATGCCGCCCGCTTTTGGTATTGGGCGGAAAAATCAGACCTGTGGCTGGGGCCAGACACATTGCATGACCAATTGATATTTGCGGAGGTAAACAACTAATATTCAATAACATAATAAGTTTTTAGTAGACTAACCATTTAGACTTACTTGTTAGACCATTCATTACCAAGCGATTCCATTCATTTCCTATAAAAAATTTATTCTTCAGAAACTCAAAAGAAACACAACGATTTTGTCACTATGGCTTAAAGCTCTAAAATGCTAAGTTCATAATTTGAATTAAAATTTTAAAACCAAAAATAAAAAAAATCAATTTATTAGAGAGTAGTTTTATGGGAAATATTTTTCACAAGAAAATAAAAAATCGAAAAATAAAAAATTTACAATTCACTTATCTTGTAAGCAAAGAGAATTTATATTAGAGAATTTTTTTAGTATTATAATTTTTGGAGCTATTCGATTTGCATCATCTGCACCTGGTCCAAATTCATGTTACTTTTAGCTATAAAAGTGAAGGGATGTTCACCAAAGTACGTGTGCAGCGCTTCACTAGTTCAAGAGGCGAAACAAAACTGTCACTTTCACGGCAAAACACTCAGCTGCAGAACGTGTCCCTGGGACGACTTTTGCAACGACGATTCGGATGAGGAAAGCGGCGGAAGAAACACAACAGATGGAAGTGGGGACGGAAGAAATGAAACGGATGAGGAAGACGGCGGGAGCAACGGTGTGGACGGCTTGGGGACCGCAATGATGATGCGTATAGTGATTGTGGTGGAGCTGATCAGCTTGTACGCCGGAATGGAGCATCTTTGATTAATGAACGGATTGATCGGAGAAGTGCAAATTCCGGAATTTTTCAACCTCCATCTATAATTAGTTTTCACCTTTTCATTCTTGTAATTCATATGGTCCAATTTATAGGGATTAATAAACCCCATGAATTAACCAAGAAAGGGACCAATAATCATAAAACATAATAATAATGGATTATAAGTATCTTAAGAAATATGAAAAAATACTGATATTGAAGGCAGTTTTGATATACGAAGCTGTTTAAATCTAATTAAAAAAAGAAAAATAAATTTCCCATCCAAATTTGGACCCTAATAGCCCAGTCTCAATCATCTATGTTCATTATTGTACGCTTTAATTCCCTACACTTTTTTCTCGTTGCCTTTATCGTTCTTCAAATTCAGATGTACCCAGATTCCTTTTCGTCAATGTAATGATGATTCACCCGGAATTCGATGATATGTTTCTACCAAAATCAAAAAATTCTTTTACTCAATTGTCCTTTTTATTGGATTATTTATTATTTTTGATAACCTTTTGCATCCGTTATAATTGTGGACGTCAATGATTTTTTAGAAAACTGATCAAATGACTCTTATACGAGTGATCATGTTGTTCACCGGGTTTTACCTCGTTTTCTTCCATCCACCGATCGAAGCATTACCAAATACCGATTACTGTGTCGTCCACACCTGCCATGATGGTAAACGTGCTGAGTCATTTCAGCCTAAAGTGTAAAAAATAACTTATCAGTCCCAGAAAACTTTTTTGTTAGACCTGTTAGACCAAAAGTATAAAAGGAAAAATTGTGTAGAATTTCATGCTGATTCTGACGATTTAATATTTTTTTTGAAATTCCCACAAAAATGTCGAAATATTTCGGAAAAGTCAAGTTTTTGATAATTTAGCTTTTTTGATTTTTTTGTCGAAATTTCAGAAAAATTTTATACCATCTGAATGAAATTTTACATAACTTTTCTTTTTATACTTTTTATTTAACAGGTCTGGCAAAAAAGTTCTTTGGGACTGACATGTTATTTTTGCACTTTATATGGAAAAGCCCATTTTTGCACTTTAGGCTGAAATGACATAGCACCGATGGTAAATAGGGTTAGGTAGTCTGATTACATATTTGATGTGTTTTTTATTAATTAATGGGAAAAACGTAAACTATGACATCAATAGGGGGTATAATTAGATGAATTTTCAGAGAGAAGATTAAAGTGATACTAAGAGTCAAATGGGGCGTTGAAAAGTTTAAATGGCAAAATGGGGGCTCATTTTTACCAAATTTAATTCGCTATCTCTTAGTCTTTTTAATTTTTTAAAATCCCAAATTTACGTGAAAATGATTTCGAACATTCTGAAAAAATAAAAAATTATATTTAATTTTTGCCTTTATAGTATGATCTGACAAACTTCAATATTTGGGCATTTAACATTCTATTTGTATTTTGCACTTTTTAGTCAAGGGATCGGTCAAAAGGTGTCCAGATGACTGTGTGAATCCCCCTTTGCATTGCACCATAGAAGGGTGGAGTTGCAGGCGATGCACTGATGCGGAGGCAACGGGTTTTTGCCCTGAAGGTGTTAAAAAATATCAAATTCGGGAAGAAATATTTTTAAGCCTATCAAAGCCATAAAAGCAAAAATGCAGAAAATATTGTGCTGTTCATTAATCAGTACTATATGTTATAAGGAAAAGGCAAAATTTTACATTAGGCGAATGTTGTTTTTCGGAGCGCAACAAAAATGTTACTATGCCTGTTGTTCGGAGAATAAATAGCATGTAAAGATGAGAGACACGATGGGGGGGGGGGATAAAGCATTTTCATTTTAAAATGTTTTTAAAAATTTAGTTCTCGACAGGAATGCTGAATTTGTATTACAGAGCAACAGGCAGAGTAACATTTTGTTGCGCTCCGAAAAAGCTCGTTGTTTTCCTTCACTAGCTCCTCAAACCCAAATTTTTTTTGAGTGGCTTCCCAGTACAAAACTTTAAAAAGTAAAAATATGTGCACAATTTAATAACTATTTTTGGCTTGGATATTTTTTGAATTGCAAAGAAAATTTTTTAAAAAATACAATTTTTTGAAATTATTTAGAAATTTTCAACTAGTCGCAACGCAGGGGAAACCGCGCGGGTAAAATTGCTCTATATAGAAACATAATTCTAAAGAATCGCATAGCATTGTAGTGGGTATCTGAACTCTTCTCTATGTATTACTCCGGGGGTAGTAAGCAGCGCCTTCGGTTGGAAAAGCGCTTCGCGCTTAAAGACCTTCGGTTGCTAGGGCAGCCCATTCCATCAAGTTCAAGCAGTTCAGCTGCAGCGACATGCCGTAATAACATCACCATCGTATTCAGCACCCTCAATAACCCCCATGGGCCAATTTTTAGCCCTATCGGTACAACATGACCAACCCGTCGATGATCCGTCAAGTTCGAGCAGTTCAGCTTCAGTGTCATGCTGAAACACTGATACCATCGTGTTCAGCATCCCAGAAAACCCCCGAATACGAAAAATTAGCACAAATTATCAATTACAAATAGGATTTTCATTAGGCCCCCAAAAAACCTGAAAAATTTTCGAGAATTTCCCCAAAAAATTTCTTAGGCTTAACCCAAGGCCCAAATTTTTTGATCAAAATTTATGTATTTTCATGCTCTACAATTTTGCAAAATAAATCCACCCTCTAAATCCTCTATAAATCCTTCAAATAGGCCTCTCACGTATGATTATAAAAAAACGACCCTCATATGGTAAGTTTTCCTGAAAAACTTTGGTCGACAACTCCCAAATTTTTTTTGCCCAAAAATTAGCGAACATATTGCGAACAAGCCTTTTAATAATCACTAAGCGATTAGGCTTCTAAAAATGATAGCTGTCGAAGGGTCTAAAATGGAGTTGGTCGATTTTTGACCAAAAACCTACCGTTACCCTGTGAAAATACAGTACCCCCGAAAAATCCATATTTTTCCAGATGCGCCACAAAAAGTTAGGGTGACCTCTAATTGAACACTTGCCCTGTTGTCGTTCAAGAAAAAGAGCCTTAATTTTTTTAACGAAAGACAAGTTTACTTTATATACTTTATATATGTAGTAGATAAAAATTTAAATAAAATTAAAAACAGGCTAAATGATGTCATAAAATTCTGCTCATATTTACTTTTATAGTTTTAGCCTAGGAATCCTCAAAAAACTTTTTGTTTGAGGAAAAAATGATTCGTTATCGGCTAGCCGAATTCGAATTCGGCTGAAAGATTCTATATCGGCTGCAAGTTACAAAACTTTTCTGGATTCTCGCAAATGAGGGGCCAGGAAAGAGGAGGAGAGAGATTGTGAGAAGAAGAGAGGTGGAGGATGTTAAAGAAAAGAGAGAGCAGAGCAATGGAGGTGGCAGCCGAAAGAAGATGGTTGTTGGAGAGCAAATCCCTAACAACATACAATTAGAAATGAACCGTGCAATGGCCTAAAATGGAAGTCAGAAAAATCAGAAAACATGGATTCTTTATTGAACTTATTATGAATAAGTTTTTTAAATAGTTCTCTTAATTTTTTTCTTTATTGAACTTATTATTAAATTTGATTTGCAAATAAAAAAAAACGGACAAGCTCGCCTGACTTCCTACAATTGAGTCCCAATCCCAATATCTGACCCCCAATGCATTTTTTCAACAAGTGACTTTGGTTATTGAAAATCAGCTCGCTCGTTAGCGACGATTGGCCATCATCTGATATTTTTATGCTGATCCCATGAACCTTGTTTTCTATTTAAGATTGTGTAGATTACGGCTTTTTGATGCCATCTATTCCTTCAATTTCCCCCATTTTTTAATTTTTACAGATATTTTCACCGGAAAATGCTGGGTTGGTAACAAGAAAGATGGATTTTCGCAGCAAAAGTGCCCTGAGGGCCAAATTTGCCAAAGTGTAGGCTGCAAATATAGTAAGTTTGAGAAAAAAATGAGCACATGATGATCTACGGCCAAAATAAGTGCCATTTGGCGAAAATTCCATGAAACTTCACCTTATACTATGCTAGGCCAAAACTATAAAATATGTAGAAGATTATTTATGATCTTCTAACTTCTTCCATTGGTGTCTGGCTGTCTGGATACATTTGCGCCGCAGACAAATGCGCCGCAGAAAATTTGCGCCGGGACATTTGCGCCGCTCCATAAAATCGACATTTGCCCCGTCCAAATAAAATGGAGGAAAAATAAAAATTTAAAATAAATTAGTATGGGATATTAATATTAGTTATCAGTCATCATTTACGTTACACTCCAATTTACGAAAAATAATAAATTATTTTGGTACATTTAAGAATAGGGATCAAATTTGTCCAGATTTGTTTTCTTTTTCTGGATTTTATGGAAATTTTTAAAAAACCGGAACATCTACTGATCAATTGACGATATCTTCCCATTTTTATTCATTTTGAATTTTATTTTAATTTTTATTTCATTTTATTCGCCCAGCGAAATATCGATTTTTCTAAGGCATCGCAAGTATCCTGGCGCAAATGTCAGGATACTTTATTCTGCTTCTCAAATGTCTGCGGCGCAAATGTTTTGCTAACCCTTCCGTTTAACAAAAATTTCAAATATTACCAAATACCTACTCGAAAAAAAATGTTTTTTTTAGAAAATTTCATAATTTTATTAACATTCGAATAAAAAAATGTCAAAAAACAGGTAAAATTTTCTGCTTATAATTAATAAAGAAGTTTCTTGGAGTAATAACCCCAAAAGACCATTGATGATTTCCATCGCCATTTTGAAGGGCTCCACGACAATTCGGCTCCATTGCTTATAACTTGGTTAAGACTTAACTTACAAGGGAGGTTCCCGAGGTGTTACGCTCCGATTCTTTTGGGAACCATCCCAATATATAGAGCATCCGCGCAAACAATGGCAATATCATATTTATTTGGGCTACAAAGGGCTTTGAATTTTTATATTAATTTTTTAAATAAATTTTCGAGGTGCTTTAAGCACAGGCTCAATGGCTGGGTGGAGGGCGTTGGCGGGTGTATAAATGGATGAATGGGAAGATGGATGGGCGTTAATGACAATTATATAAATAAGATATATATTTTTATTATCACAATATTTTTATTTGGACATTATTTCATCAATGATATCAAGCAAGTATTAAACCACACCGGACGACCCGGACGACCCTTTTTTCCGTGCTTAAAGCACGGAAAAAATTTATTTAAAAAATTAATATAAAAATTCAAAACCCTTTGTAGCTCAAATAAATATGATTATGCCGTGGTTAGTGAGGGTGCTTTATATATTAGGATGGTTCCCAAAAGAATCGGAGCGTAACACCTCGGGAACCTCCCTTGTTAGAGAAATGAGTTTGGTGTCAGAAAATAGGAAAAAGTATTAACTAAAAACAAGTTTGAGCTAAGTCGAATTTGTCCTTTGAGAAAAAAAGTTTATGGCCAAGATGCCGTCATTTTTTCAATATTGGCCAAAATGTTATTTTTTGGCCATAATTTTTTTTCTCGAACGACTAAACAGAATTATCTCAAAATTGTTTTTTAGCTCATACTTTTCTCTGTTTTTTAACACCAAACTCATTTCTCTAGGTTACGTCTTAACCAAATTATAGCCTGGTGCCGAATTGTCGTGACACCATTTTGAAGATGGCGGAACACGTTATATCAAAAACTGTACTGAATATTTTTGCTCTGACAAAAAAAGTGAGAACACATGCAAAAAATTTCTCGGCGAAACGAAACTCGTCGAGAGCACTTGTGAATCGTGCGGCGACAAGGATTTGTGCAACAACCATATGGATACGGGCGAAGATCCGCTTAAAGGTGAGAGAGAAAACAGCTGATTATGGGGCCGAGAGTTTCGGAACCCGAAGTGGGGGAGGGTAACGATGCTAGAACTTTAAAAAACCGCCAAATGATCTAGTCTGGCCTAAAACTAAAAAAAACCGGGGGTTGGAAGAGGGGCGGGCTGGCTGCCAGATTGCCCATTCAAATGGGACCAACCTTTGGACAGCTTCCTTCTTTTGTGCAATCATCAGAAATGGCTGCACAATATTAATTTCAGAAATCAATTATTTGGTCTGTGTAATTCATGGTATTTTTAGTTGAAGTTCTTTTCTAATATTTATGCATTAAATAAAGCAATGACAATAGTTGTCAGTATGGTTGGGCACGGAGGTGGATTTAGCAAAATCTGGGATTATAGGAATTCCGGGAATGGTCCAGTCGGGGACGGGGATGGGCAAAAAAATTTCTGTCTTTTTCGAAAAAATTCTTCCAGTTTCATGAATATCAGATTCTGATTTTTGCTCAACCATCATCGCATTGTTCCTCCTCAATTTCAATATCCTCTTTCAAAGGGAAACAAATTTTTGGAATTTTTTAAAAAAATTTTAGAATAATTTTTTGTTTGCTCTAAAAAAATTAAAATTTGGGCTGATGAAGAATTGAACCAAAATTCTTGCATACTCCATGAACAAAATTGCTTTGTCACTAGGTCTTGGGTTGGAAGGTTGCAGAGGACGTGGATGGGGACAGATTTTCGCGGAGTCCCCGCGGGGATAAGAATTTTTTATAAGTCCTGGAATTTCGAAAAATTTTCGAGAAAAATAATTTTTCTTATACATAAATTAATTTTTTTAAAAACCAACTTTAAACCAATTTTAATTATAAAATAATTTTTTCTTAAGGCAAGATTTATAGAGAAATTTGGCTTTTCTTCGCTAGCACTTAACAATTTTGAAAATTGAATCATTTCTTAAGAAAATTATCATCTTATCCATTACCCAAAAAGGGTTTTTGCAATAAAACATGGCAAAAGAATTACATCAAACAGCTTATTAATTATATTCAATTTATAAAAAAGTTTTAGTGGATTTTAGTCTTTTTTATTGATATTTTTTTATATAACGACCCAGCACCTTTTCATTCTGGAATACTCGCGAGATGAGGTTCGTCGATCGGGGATGTTGAGAATGGGCTCTTCGGGGACTTACAAGGGAACATATCGAGCTGTGAGTATTCAGATCGAAATTTACCCATCCTATCTTTTAAAGCACCCTCACATTGCATCGTATATTTTTGGCTTTTTTGGCCCGCACAGATAGTGAAGGGTAGAAAAATCGGTTTCAAATACAAAAGGTCGTTCATCCACGGGATCATTCGCCCTTGGGAATAGCGTCGATCGTACCATGAATAACACAAAACTTGGTGCACCGTAATAATCCTTGGGATTTAATTTATAGGTAAACTTGATGAATATAAACCAGAAAATAATCATAGTTGATAACTATTATACAATGAAAGATGGATTTATTCCAATGGGTGGGTTATTCGCATGGATGATCGCCCGTTCATTTAAAAATGAAACCGATATGATGCAATGTGAGGATGCTCTATAAGATAGGATGGGTTAAATTTCAATCTGAATACTCACAGCTAGATAAGTTCCCTTGCTAGAGGAGTTTTTTTTCTTAAAAAATGTTCGATGTATATAACAACCAATAATCCTTTTAGTGCCAGATATATAAAAGAAAATTGGGATGAGGTTGAAGTCAATAAACATAGTAAAAAATTGGCTTCTTCAAAAAGAGCTATAAGCTCATTCGAATTGGTCCATTGTGAAAAAATTTATGACCAAACTAAATGGTTTTTTGAGAGTTTATAAGCCATAAACTTTTCCAATGGAGTTATATACTCATTTTATTTTTAGGTGGGGGTGTACACACATATGGAATCGAGGCAAGGTGCAAGGACCTAGCCAATGTGAATAAATTGATCCAGACGGCCAAGGATTCGGCTGAAACCTTGAGTTTCCTTTTTGTTGAATCCAGACGTCTACCACTTGGCCTCGTGGTAGACGTCTGGATTCAACAAAATTACTGGGTTTTTGGGCTCATAATTACGGATTACGAGTTACGGATTTTTACTAAAATGCCATAATAAATCCGTAATATTTTAAATATTTTTTTAAGATCGTGATTTTTTTGAAAATGCAAAATTTTCAATATGAATTCATGTACATTGTATATTAAGTTTATTATATTATTTATCAGAATGGCTGATTCAAAACTACCAAAATATGGCATTTACTCATTTTCGGCCCCAAAAAAATAAAAAATACAATTATTTGCTTCTTAATTGTTGTTTCAACTGGTGATGAAATTGAAATCAAAAAGAAATGTAAGCAAAAATTTTGGAGTTGTGATTTTACTAATTAATTAGAAAAAATATTTTTTAAATGTAATAAATAAAAAATTGGCTTATAAATCTTCATTAAAAATAAGAATTAAAATTATTCAAATAATCAAAATATGACTAATAAGCTTATTGATAGATTCTATAACAAATATATAATAGAAACATCTTTATTTACCAACAATAAAGAAAACATTTAAAAAAAACATAACTTATAATTAATTATGTATGAAATTTTAAATAAAATTTTACAATTATTTATTAAATTATTGGTGAAAACTAACTATTACCAAAACCCTATAAAACTCAAATTTTATATTTAGACAAGAGTTCAAGATTGCAAAGTGTGTGCAGAGGCCGATCGAATTGCTCATTTACTACCGTAAAATTTACTGATGCAACTTGCGATTGCCAGGTGTTGTACGGAGGAGGGAGAGAAACCTGTGATACAGGAGGTTGTGATTTTTACTGATTTTTTGATGATTGTCAAAGATATCGAATCTTGATTATGGACGACTTGTTTTGGAAGTTTTAGACTTTTATTTATTATTTTACGGACTTTTTCTGCTCTTTCTTCAATCATCGTGTTAAATTATGGTCCATTTTGGTGAATTTGGTATGGTCCATTTTGGTGAATGTTTGGTGGACTTGGTCCATGTTTTAATGCCGCAGGTCCCTTGTTCCCGCTTATTTCTTAGTAAATTATGAGTTTTTCTGAGTTGGGATTTTTATGATTTTCGTTTTTTCCGATCTTTTTTAACATCTTTCATCTTCTTTTCATTGAAAAAATCCACAATTTGTTGGTTAAGCTACGAAAACAAAACTTGCCACCAAAGCTAAATTGCTCATTTAATTTTTAGGCCTTAGAACGAAATTNCACAGAAATCTGCCAGTATGAAATACTGGCGGCACAGAAATCTGCCAGTATGAAATACTGGCGGCACAGAAATTTGCCAGTTTTAAATACTGGCGGCACAAAAATCTGCCAGTTTTAAATACTGGCGGCACAGAAATCTGCCAGTATGAAATACTGGCGGCACAGAAATCTGCCAGTTTTAAATACTGTCGGCACAGAAATCTGCCAGTATGAAATACTGGCTGCACAGAAATTTGCCAGTATGAAATACTGGCGGCACAGAAATCTGCCAGTATGAAATACTGGCGGCACAGAAATCTGCCAGTATGAAATACTGGCGGCACAGAAATCTGCCAGTATGAAATACTGGCGGCACAGTAATCTGCCAGTATTAAATACTGGCGGCACAGAAAAAAATTAAGTAAAAATGTAACTAAATTATCATATTAATAAGAGGAAATGCATAAAAAATATTATTAGGTGAGTAAGAATTAACTATACATTGATTTTGAGTCCCGAGACTCAAAAAAAATTAGAGTCCCAAAATGGGCCATCTTCATAGCAGCGCCTAAGTAAAGGGGTCTAAGTAAAAATCGTAAATATAAAATAAAAACTGAAAACAAAAATTAAAAATAAATATAAACCAGTATTAATTTAAATTTTTTTTCGAATAACAGGCCCAAATAAAATTGAGTTTTGTTATTGCATGTTTTTTGAAAAAAAATTGGCCGGATAAATTAATATTCGTAAAATTTATATTCACAGATAATAGGAAAAAAATTCAAAAAATTTCAACCCATATCAAGCTATCTTCTTGGATTAATTTTTGATTTATTAATTCGGCACTTTTTTATAGTTTATGTACTCCTCATGGTTAAAATGCAAACTGTATAAATCATAATCAAACAAACCCTTACAAGTTAATGCGTTTATTTTGGTTTCAATCATGTTTTTTAGCAAATACAAAAGAAAGCTTTTTTTTATTTTTAATTCCATATCCAAAATAATTTATTTTTAAAATATTAACTGTATGTGAAAAATCAATAGATTATCAAAAAAAAGACTACATTTTTTGATTTTTTAGTAAAGATTCACTGAAAATCACAAAAATTCTTGATCCTAGATTTAAAAATAATCCTAATTAAGTGGCCAATAATTTTGCCCGAAAATTAAGACATAACAACGAAACTTTAATCGTGGTACGACTTTTGCAGACCCGACATTTGCAGATTACATCATAATTTGCTTTAAACGAAATATAGAGAAATAAATTTGTTGTTAAAAATAGAGTAAAAAATTAGCAAAAAAATAATGATAACCCCATTCGAATCCACCCTCTGTAAAAATGGCCAAAACAATATTTTTGGCCAAATTCATGGTATTTAGGCCATAATTTTTTTTCATAGTGGTCCAATTCGAATGAGTTTTTGCTTTTATAATAAGTAGATTTTGCAATATTTTTTTTACACCAAATCCGTTTTTCTTTGTTTCGTTTGAACAAACTTATGATCCACAAATGACGAATTGTCTGCAAATGTCGGGTCTGCAAAAGTCGCTTTAATTTCGTCACTTTAATAAGAGATAATGGAAAACAAATAAGACTAATTGAATTTAAGCTCAATTAAAATTCATAATTACAAAACTTTTTATAAATTATCAATAAAAATATTATAATTTTATTCTACATATATTTTTGATTTATTTTCTTTTAAATTTTGCAACTCATAATTAATCCATTCTAGAAAATATTTGTTAATTTAAGCACAATCCATCAACTCAAGCAATATGAGGATTCACTGTTCATTCAAAATTATTAATAATTTTTTCAAAAATTTTTTTAAATTATAATCATTAATTTTTTCAAAGTTTTGAAAAACTAGAATTATAGATTTTTTCAAAAAAAAATAAATTTTAAATTTTTTACTAATGTATTTTTAATTATTTATTTATTTGTTGGTATTTTGACATTATTAATTTTCTAGTAATTTCTTTTTTTTTTAATTTTATGTTTTTGTTATTTTGTCATAATTTAGTCTTTTTGCCCTTTATTTATTTCGTAATATCTATATAATAAATATTAAAAACATATGAGAAGTATACACAAAATGTTCAGATCCGCATTCATGGGCACTTTTCGGCCCATGCTACAGTACACCCAGGAGTTTGATATGTTGTTCAGGTGTATTTTTGAAAAATATATACCATATTTCCTTTGATAGAAAGGTCTTTTATATAAATGAATAAATAATATGATTTTTTCCTTATTTTACAATGAATTGAGAAAATATGTGCCGTATTGGGACAATTTGGTGGAAACTGTGGAAAAGCATGGACTTCAAGGGTTGAACCCGACCATCAAGTTGTTTGCCCATCGCCGAGGAGGGGTGTTATTAGACAAGTCAATAATATTATATAGACAAGTCAATAATGATGAATGATTTTGCGAAATTAAACTGACCGGAGTTGGCAATTTTTTATTATTAGTTTACCGTATTACCTCTAATAAATATAATGGTATACCATTATATTTTTCAACCATCTAAAATGAAAATTGGGCACCGAGTGAGCATTTAACCAATAATTTTATGAAACTTAATCTTTTACTGAACTGAAGAGAAATAGAAAAGAAACACAGAGAAAAACTATAAAAGAAAAAAGGAAAAGTTTCTCTCCATAAAATCATAGATCCAAAAATAAAATTCCAACTCAATGGGTTTTTGCGCTGATTTTATTTAGCGTAATTCTGGCCAGATCCAACAACTACAGGGTACGGATTAAGTTCTTGAACTTCAATGCTAATTTTTTTAGTGGACCAGATTCGATTGTGTTCGGTTCTCTATGAGTATTTTGAATAATGGAATTTAGGATCTTGGTTTTTTCAGCTAGATTACATTCTATGATATTTTGTTGAAATTAATTTTTTAAATATATTTATCGCAAAAATTTGGCCTTGGTAATAAGTTCAAGAACTTTCTTCCATATTGTATAACTATTAGGTAGTTATTTTTTGACGGTCTCCCGACGAAATTAACCTAAATTAAAACGAAATTATAGCGAAAACTAGCGAAATTAACCCTCAACAATATTTATTCCTTCGCTCATAAATTTACATTGATAAAACAAATTTTTTAAAATTATCATTATATTAAAGACGTTTTCAAAAAGTTTTATAGCCTTTTTTCTCCGGACTTCATATGTTACTATTATATTAGAGGGTACCATTATAATAGAGGTTACCATTATATTTTTCAAACTCCACCAATAGTTACCATTATATTAGAGGTTACCATTCTATTAGAGGTTACCATAATAATAGAGGTAATACGGTATGTGATATTTTTCTACAAATTTTTGTTTATTGTTTAGTATCTAAAATGATAAATGGGCGTATTCGACTAATTATAATTTCCCCATCAAAATACTACCCATATGTTTTCAACAAGACTTTTGTGCCACCCTGTAGAATTATCGATTTTCAAAAAATTTATAACCCATATGAAACATGAATTTACATCTTATTATGTGTTCGGAATAAGTAACTAGGAAAAAAATGTTCGTTTCCCCAATCTATAAAGACATATGTATTTTGCCAGATTACTGAAATTTAATTGAGAATCATTTGGTCTTTATTGCTCAATCTAAATATATAACTCTACATTTTCCTCTATTTATTTCGTTCTTAGTCCATTTATCCTAAGTTCTAATAAAACCTAATCTAAATCAGAGTTATGCCGATTTTTATGACCCTTTGAAAAGAAATTTTTAATTTTTTAACAAAAATAATTGGATTAGATTAGATTCCTTTGGATTAGAATATTATGTAAAAAATTAAGTCGAAATTACTTATTAGTTTGGCAAAAATAATTTATTTTGCCATAATTCTATACACAGGTTTCAATTCTAATGAGCTTATAATTAATGGGCCACCAATGTCATAGCCATTGAAAAAGGTATCTAAAATTTCAAGGGTCGAAACCCCACAAAAATATCTGTTAAAAAAGCACTTTTCTTCCGTTAAATTTATATTTAGATTCGAATTAATAAACTTTTACATTAAAATCACATCAAAATCGCCTCTTATAAAAAATATTAATTGGAAAAAAGATACATTAAGAATTAAAATTAAATAAGATTCAAAATTTATATTTTTGTTTAAACATTTAAATAAAAATGCAATCCAGAAAAAATCCAAAGTTATTATTTAGAATACCGAACATTACGATGGTCAATAATATTCCTCATTATCAGCATAGCTACAAACATTCTTTTGAATAATTATTTATAAATACCAAAAATAAAAGCAGCCCTAACACATTACACGCTAGCTTGGGGTATTCCAGAATGGATAGAAAACGAATAAGAATAATTTTCAGCAATTTTCACTTTAAATGAGCGATCTCCCAAAAAATTTCAATAAACATAAGCAAATTTCCTCTTATGCCAATATTACTAATTTTTGTGAAAATATCGCATAAGATTTTGTTTTAACAAATAAATTCTGAACAGACGGAAACCATAAAAGTTAAGATTTTTTACTTAAATAGTTATGGAAGAATAATTCTTTTCACTCACTGTCGGATTCACTAGTGTTTTAACCTACATGAACGCGATTACGCAAATGTTGAATTGAAAAAGATTAATATAATCCTCTTTGATGATCAGCTTAATGCCATTAGTCACCAGCATAGTGCCAGCCTTCTCCGATGACAGTTTCCAGTCTCCAAATTTTATTGAATGTGATGTGCTCGGACGGTTGTCAGCCATGCATCGAGGACGGCAAAGGAGGGCCCTGTCCGAGTTGGATGCCAATTTTAGGTTTTATGAACCTTTAGGTTTTATGAACCTGATTATGAAACCGTCTTGTACCTGTGCTGATAAAAATGATGACCCGGTGTTCAAGTGAAAATAATAATTTATTAAAAAAATAATTTTATTTTTTGGCACCTAAAATTGGCATCCAACTCGGACAACACCTCTCTTGACTGCTTCGATTCGCTTATCATGACTAAAAAGGCGTTTGGGAAGGTAAAAGCGTTAAAAATATCACATTTCCGATGTACAGTCCTTTACCAAAGCTCTTCAAATCGGATTTTCTGATGTATTCGGCCCTGACAAAGCCCATCTGATTATGAAACCCGATGCGCAACCAGTATTCTGCAAAGCTCGACCGGTTCCACACGGTGCCCTGGAAGCTGTGAATGAGGAATTGGACCGCCTCTTGCAGATTGGCGCGATCAAACCCATCGATTTCTGCCATTGGGCCTCACCGATTTTGGCCGTCAAAAATAATGGGAAAACACGCGTATGTATCGATTTCTCCATGTAAACATTCCAACATTAGCAATTTTTCTATTTTTGAATACGCATTTGCATTTTTTGTTTGTTTGATATTATTAAAGAACTTTGAATTTTGAAGTTGAACAAAAATAGGTTTGTTTGTCTTACAAAAATATTCAAATTTAAAGAAAACATATACTCAATATCTTCGATGAGTTGCATATTTTTATGTGAAAATTGTACAATTTTATGGGTAAAATACCTAAATGATGAAAATAAACTATCTTAATTTTACCTCGATTAGCAATAGCATGTACTTTTTGGTGCCCATTCCTTGGAAAATGAAAAATTTATTAATTTATATTTATAACCCATGCGAAGTTCTAATGGAATATCACTAAAAATAATTCCACAAAACTAATCCATAAAAATGTGTTCGAAAATTTTTTGTGCCTAAAAATATTTTCTAATATTTTTATTACCTAATACCTTCATGGACCAGACCAAGTATTGACGTCGTGCACTGTCCGGAGCATCCAACAGTGCTAGATACAGGTTTTTTGGCCATCTTCGCTTGGAAGCAATTTGTTTTTAGCACATGCGCAAGGGGTGCTATGGTCATCAAAATCCCTTAAAATTTAAGGCTTTTTGGGGGTAAAAAAAGATCTCAGCTGTTGTGTCCGCAATAATGGGGGTAGCCCGTTGGAATCGAACTTGAGTATCCTTTTTGTTGAATCCAGACATCTACCACGCGGCCAAATGGTAGATGTCTGGATTCAACAAAAATTCCCTCCCTCTCATCAGAAATTTGTTGTGTATTCGCCAATACACACAAGTAGAATAAAATAATTAATATTCGAATAACGAATAAATTCCAAAATATAATAGAATAAATATAAGTTTATTTGCAGAATAAATTACAATTCAGGGAAAGATAGGAAGTGAATGGGGTGGTGGTAGATTCTGAGAGGGAGGGAATGGCCACCCAGCGTTCTTTCGAGGATTAACGCAAGCCCGCTCAGGGCAAGAGTGTGTGACATCGGCCTCTGCAAGTCTAGGCTGCGGGACTGCAGGCTATAATACACCCAATAGGTGGGGGTGTACACACATATGGAATCGAGGCAAGGTGCAAGGACCTAGCCAATGTGAATAAATTGATCCAGACGGCCAAGGATTCGGCTGAAACCTTGAGTTTCCTTTTTTGTTGAATCCAGACGTCTACCACTTGGCCTCGTGGTAGACGTCTGGATTCAACAAAATTACTGGGTTTTTGGGCTCATAATTACGGATTACGAGTTACGGATTTTTACTAAAATGCCATAATAAATCCGTAATATTTTAAATATTTTTTTAAGATCGTGATTTTTTTGAAAATGCAAAATTTTCAATATGAATTCATGTACATTGTATATTAAGTTTATTATATTATTTATCAGAATGGCTGATTCAAAACTACCAAAATATGGCATTTACTCATTTTCGGCCCTAAAAAAATAAAAAATACAATTATTTGCTTCTTAATTGTTGTTTCAACTGGTGATGAAATTGAAATCAAAAAGAAATG
>LDKF01001699.1:26587-38077 GCA_001026735.1 Rotylenchulus reniformis
CGGATTAGGCAGATTCAAGCTCAAAAAATGGACAACATTCGCGCTGTGCTCTCCAGGTATGAGCAATTGCAGAAATTTCGACCACCTTTTATAGGCTCTGATTTAGGTGTGGATTTATGGTCGAGAAGAGCAGTTTTCGGTTTATTGGCAAGACCCTTTCCTGAGCATCCACCTTCAAGCTGATGAGTTCACGTGGTGCTATGTCGTTTAAAAAAAAGGATCAAAACTCAATATGTCCTCTAAAAACTTTTTTGTTAGGCTTGTGTTAGACCAAATGTATAAAAGGCAAAGTTGTGTAGAATTTTATGCTCTATCTGCTGGTATAATTTTTTTCGAATTTCGAACAAAAATGTCGAAAAAACTCGAAAATATCGAAAAATATGGTTTTTTTTACTTTTTTCGACATTTTTATTCGAAATTCGAAAAAAATTATACCAGCAGATAGAGCATAAAATTCTGCATAGGTTTATCTTTTATACACTTGGTCTAACAGGTCTACATCTAAATCAGAGCCTATAAAAGGTGGTCGAAATTTATTAGGGTCACTGACAACTCGATCCCATCCCTGACTGTTCGCAAACGTAACAATTGGCACCAAGAACATTTTTCAAGGTTATTTTAAGCCGATTTTAGGAACAATCAGGGGTCGAATTGTCTGGATCCCATTTAATTAAAAGTAATGGTTAGAGGATAGGAAATGGAATAAAAAATAGTCTACGTAGGAGAACGTAGAAATTATTTGTTTTCATATAAAATTTATTCTTCATCTTAACAAGATTATTTTCTGCTTGAAGGATGAGAAACAGCTTGGCTAATAAACTTCTAATAAACTTCATCCATACACAGGCTAATAAACCATCCATATGATAATTGGTTCCCACTCGCTATGTTGATCAACACTTCTTCGATTATTTTGACACAAAGTAGAATTTTATGCTCTTTTGACAAAAAAGAAGTTTTAGGTCGATTTTTTCGATTTTTTAATTGAAAGAATTGATTTACACTTACACTCTTGTCCGGTCTACACACAAATTCATTCATTTTCTCATAAAATTAATCTCAATTTATATTGGTTAAAAAAATAAATATAAACCATAAAATAAACCAAAATATTTCAACAAAATAAAACTTTTAAAAAGTTTGATCAATTTTATCCGAAATCCGACATATGGAACAAAAAGTCAAATTTTGAATTTTCCAACTTAAAACTAAAATCAATTATTATAAAAAACAATAATACTTATTAGTTTTTACTTATTAGTTATATTTTCAACCCCTCTCCAGGGGCCTGTTTCAATTCTCGCCATATATACGATTTGCCTTACATATGATCTCTTTTCGCCAAGTTTTTGTTTCAATTCCTCTCGCCTAAGATCACCTAAACGGATGCCATATGTATGGCGATCATACATATGATGTCTCGCCAAGAAGAATTGAAACAGAATACTTGGCGAATTTGCATGATGCCAAGCGTTTTGCATGATTTTTAATTGAAACAGAAAAATGCCATATGTATGGCGACTTGACTTGGCATCACATCATATATATGGCGAGAATTGAAACAGGCCCCAGAAGGGGTCTATTGCAGGGGGTTCAATTGCAGGGAGTTATAATATAGGTTTTAAGGTATTTTTAATATCTTCATTTTTATTGGTGTGTCAAGAGGTACGAAATTTAATTAGATTTTTTATAATTCTTAAATTATAAAATAATTTCGAATTTCATTATGGGTTGTTANTTATGCTCTTTTGACAAAAAAGAAGTTTTAGGTCGATTTTTTCGATTTTTTAATTGAAAGAATTGATTTACACTTACACTCTTGTCCGGTCTACACACAAATTCATTCATTTTCTCATAAAATTAATCTCAATTTATATTGGTTAAAAAAATAAATATAAACCATAAAATAAACCAAAATATTTCAACAAAATAAAACTTTTAAAAAGTTTGATCAATTTTATCCGAAATCCGACATATGGAACAAAAAGTCAAATTTTGAATTTTCCAACTTAAAACTAAAATCAATTATTATAAAAAACAATAATACTTATTAGTTTTTACTTATTAGTTATATTTTCAACCCCTCTCCAGAAGGGGTCTATTGCAGGGGGTTCAATTGCAGGGAGTTATAATATAGGTTTTAAGGTATTTTTAATATCTTCATTTTTATTGGTGTGTCAAGAGGTACGAAATTTAATTAGATTTTTTATAATTCTTAAATTATAAAATAATTTCGAATTTCATTATGGGTTGTTAAATCATAAATAGTTTAGTATTTAGGGTTATCTTAGAATAAAATATGGTAGAGAAAAGGTAAGATTTTTAATAAATTAATTTGGACATTACACATGCATCAACACTGATATGCTTTACCCATGCAATCGATCGTACGGTGTACAGGAACTTTAAAATACCTTAATATTACTTCGGCTCCAGTAATTTCGCCAGAATAGAGCACGTGTAGCACCGGAGACATCACCAATATATTCCCATTCTAATGTATATCTTATCTTTTTTTCCAAATAAATATTTTTAGCAAAATCATTAAAATAAAACCCAAACAAAGTCCCGTGCAATAATTTCTTTAAAAAAAGAAGGAAAATGTAAAAAAAATTAAGCTAACGAATCGTACAAATGTTTAATAAACCATTTTTCGGCAACCCAAATTTGTTTTATTAAAATTGTCCAGAATGTCTATTGCAGGGGTTAATATATTCCCATTCTAATGTATATCTTATCTTCCTTTTCCAAATAAATATTTTTAGCAAAATCATTAAAATAAAACCAAAACAAAGTTTCTTTATCGACTAATTAAAATATCGTTTAATAAAATCATTTTCATCGTTTTTTTATCATCTTTAAATTAATATTTTGACATTTTCTAATTGGAGGTAGGAAGCCATAACGGAAATACTATAATACTAAGTACATCATGCTATAAGTTTTTAAAAAATTCAACGTGGTCCAAAAAATGTTTGTTTTCTCTATTATACAAACGAATAGCATTTACAAAACTTATTCGATTAAAAAATTCTCTTCATTTCTTGTGGTCTCTTTGGCGATTCTTTAAAATAGTGCATGTTCTCAAAACTTCAATATAAAAATTATTTTGTAATTTTTTATGGGTTGAAGTCCCATAACCACATGAAAAACATATTAAAATAAAATCCTTTGAAAGTCGGAAAAAAAGAATAAAGCAGAACAAGGAAAGATATAATCTTTTTGCGAATAGATTTATGGGATAAAGCGAAAAGGACAATTTTTCAAAAAATAATGATCAATTTTGTCAAAAAAAAACAAAATTGGCTAAACTATTCTATAATAATACATGGGAAAAATTCTATAAAAAAAATTTTTTAAAGAAAAAAAGATCTTTAGGTCTCTATATTTTTTTATTTGCCAATTTTTAATTAGTTTTTTTCTCAAAATTTAATTAAAATAGCCAAAAAAATTTTATCTGATTTTATTATAGGTTTCACATGTAAGTCTGGCAAGGGAACATTCCCTACTGTCACTTGGAATTTGCATATTCTATTCCGGCCATTTTATAGAACATGGCGTAAACCACGAAAATTTTTAATATTAAATTCCCTTACATATGTATACATATGTATAGGAATTAGAGTTATTTCATTTTCAATTTTTGATAAACGTTATTCATCTACACCGTCATCCACACACACTGGGATGACATCCATCGTTCATTTTATATTATAATAAATTTTAATCATATTATTTATTGGTTAATATTCATTATTTTTTGATATATAATAATTCCCAATCGTTTTTATAGCGCATCGCTTAATAATAATTATTGATGATACGATCGATGTCATCCTGATTGGCGGATGATCCGCGTGAATGAACGACCGTCTATTTAAATTTTATTTTCAGAATTTAATTAATTTAGGTTCTTGTGGCCAAAGGAATTTATTATTAAAATTTTCCATGGGTTGCATGGATGCTCTATAAAATGATCGGAATAGAAGATACAAATTCCAAGTGACAGTAGGGAATGTTCCCTTGTTGAGCTCGATTTAGGTTTTTATAGGTAGTTTCTAGGCTGTTTTCTAGGTTTTTTCCTAGAAAAAATCAGACCTAGATATTTTCGAAACCTACGCAGCCTAGGCCTAGGATTTAGGGTTTAAGTTTTTTAGGCAAAGGTTTTTCTTCAATTTTATTTCAATTTTAATGGAAAATTTCAAATTTACAATGGCGGCCCTTTCCAGGATCATGTCCCGAGACCATTATTTAATTTTTTCATACTTTCAATTTGATCTTTAAAAAATGATGGCAAATTGAATAAATAGGCTAAAATAATTGTTATATCATCAAAAATAAGCCCAAAAAAGTTATTATACAATTAAAATGTGCAAAATAAATTTTGACATGTTGGACATTGACAAATCGAAATTTGATCCTAATATAGTTGTCCCAAACATTTTTCAGAATAAATTAGAGAAAATTTCTTTTTCTTTTTTTTATAATTATTGAAGCATAATGTGCTATTTATAATATCAGCAAAAAAGAAAGGCCTTACAATTCGTTAAACCAAATTAGACCACATTTGTTAAAAAATAGACCCGACCAAAGTAGATTCTGATCCGAGTGTGCTTGATACCCTATAATTGTAATCAAATTTGGAATTTCATTATGCTTTTAGTTTGATATATTCTATTGATGTTTGATCGAAAATATTCGATCTTTGTCTAAAAATATTTTGCAAAAATTTAACCCTTATAAAAAGTTTCCGAACTTTTCTCGCACCCTGTATTTGTTTCTGTTGTTTCGATGCAAGATATCTTGCTACTTAACTGTTTAATAATTAATTAAATAATTAATCATTAATAAATCCTAACCAGAGTAACAATTGATCTTTTTGAATTAGTAAACGGTGCTAGGTCGTTACCGCTAAAAACCGCCACATGGGGCGTTAAAAAAACCGCCACGAGCTATAGTCTGGCTTAAACTTTTTTTGTTAGACTTGTTAGACCAAAAGTATATAAGGCAAAATTGTTAAGGATTTTATGCTGATTTGAATGGTATAGAAATTTTTTTCGAAATTCGGCCAAAAAATTCGAAATCTCTCCCAAAAACGGTATTTTTCAGTATTTCGGGAAAATTTCGAACTTTTTGTTAGAATTTCGGAAAATTTTTTATACCATTCAAATCTAAAAAATGCCAAAAATCCGACCAATTTCTTGACAAAAATGTTTAAAAGTATTAAATTTTTTAAGAAAAAGGGCTGAAATTCTCAAAATTTTCTCCGAAAATCCCTAACGGGCCGGGCCCCCTGTTCAATCAATCAAGTTTATACGCTCAAAGGCGCAAGGCCAAGTCAAAATAAAATATGAAACAACAACATATTGAGATCGTCAATTAAGGAAATGTCCACAGGTTTAGGCAACAACAACGGGTCAAACTGGAGAAATAATATGAAAGAATGTGAATATTTTAGGCAATTTAATTAATGTGTAGCAATGGCGAAAGAACAGGGGACTGAATATTGATCTTATCCAGGAGTCTGTTAAAGGTTTTTGGATCATTTTTCCTTAAATTTTGTGGCAATTTTAAATAATTTCTTGCTGTTTTAATAAAGAATGAGTTATAACGGAAACTTGTTGAACATGGCGATATTTTTAATTTGAAGGTGTCCCCTCTTGTTTTGGACTCATAAAAAGAGAAGGCATGTTTATGTTCTACAATTACATGCCCCCAGATTATTTTGTGAAAAAGTTTTAGGTCAGCTTTTAAGCGTCTTAATTCTAAGGAATCGATTTTCATGATATTAAGGAGCTCAATATAGCTTGGAATCGAACCAAATTGTAATGGATTATTTTTTGAGTTTTTATTACATCTAAAATAAATAACTCTAAGAAAAGTTTTCTGAACATGTTCAATTTTATTAATATTGATTTTTGTGTTGGATTCCAGATCGGTGAGCTAAATTCAAGAATTGGTCTGACATAAGTACAGAACATATTTACCAGAAATTTTTGATCTCGGGTCTTAAGTGTTTTAAGNAAGATCATCTGCAAAGAATTTAAGGATAACGGTGTCAGTCCGACATTGCTTAGGAAGATCTGATATATAGATAAGGAATAAAATGGGTCCTAAAACTGAACCTTGAGGAACTCCACTGGGTACTTGGTTATAGTCCGAGTAAGCAGAGCCAACTCGGACGGTATAATGCCGGTTTTCTAAGTATCTTTCAAGCCATTTAAGTAATGGACCTGTTATTCCTAATTTTTCAAGTTTAACTAAAAGAGTTTTATGTGGAACAGTATCAAAGGCTTTAGCCAAATCATAATATATAATGTCTATAAGCTTTTTATTTTCTACTGCGAAAGAGAGGTAACTGATCTATTCTTTCTGAATCCATGCTGTGCATGGGGTAAAAGATTATCTCGCTCTACAAACTTTATAATTTCATCCCCAATAATTTTTTTCTAGAATTTTGGATACTGATGATAAAAGTGATATTGGCCTGTAATCTTTTAAATACTTGGGATTTGGAATTTTTGGAATTGGATGTATTATGGATAATTTCCAGATATCTGGAAGGGTAGAGGTCATCAATGAATAAGAGAATATATAATGAATTGGATACGCTAAAAGATTACAACATTTTTTGAGGAGAATGAAAGGTAAATTATCCGGAGAAGTATTATTGGTAGAGTTACATTTGGTTAAAAACCATAATACTTGATTATATACTATAGGAATATAAGTCAGAGATTTTTTATTTCTATTAAAGTCGGTAGGTATTTGTTCAGTTAAGGAATCTTTTGAAGTTTGTCTAAAAATATACAGCCAAATTTTTTGCCTTTTCCTTGTCGTCAATAATAGGCACATCTTCCATGCTAAAAATGGTCGGAATGCAGTTATTTTTTGTTTTAAGAATTGATCCTACATGTTTAAAACGTTGCTTTTGGTGTAAAATGCGCTTCTTCTCCCTATTTCTGTAAAACCTTTTTAGTTGAAAATCAAAATTTTTTGAGATACTGCAAATTTTTTGGACATTGGCCTTTACTCTCGAAAGATATTTTCGATAATTCGCAAGTTTTTGGATGTGATTGGGCAACTTAGGTTTAGGATTGCTGTTATTAAATGGGACAAATTGACATATTCCTTGGGAAGTTATATCAATAAAAACATTATAGAGCTCATTTATGTTGTTACAACAGCTAAAAATTAGGTTCCAGTCTACCATACTAAAGAATTTATTTAGACCAGTAAAATTGGCTTTAAAAAAGTTTCTCCTTTTTGGTGAATCATTTTTAATAGTATGATTTCCCAAATCCAGCTTAAATTCGATAGTATTATGATCTGAAGTTAGAGTTAGTGGAGTAGTAATGGAGAGAGATTTTAAGAGATGGTTTATTGTTAGTTAGGATTAAGTCCAAAATATTTTCATTTCTGGTCGATTTGTCAACGAGTTGAATAAAATTTGTTGATTTGATAAATTCAGCGGGGAAAAATGCCAAAAATATACGATGAAATATGAGGGTGCCCTACAAGATAGGATGGGTTAAATTATGATCTGAATACTCACAGCTCGATATGTTCCCTTGTTAGCCGAACCGGATGGTATCTCTTGCTCATAACTTCATTTAGGTATATCCAAATGAAGAAAATCCATAAATGAAACAAAGCATAACAACCTTAATAATGCTTAAAGTATTCCGTTTACAACAACGCACTCAACAACAATTGTTTTAGAATTTCTAAAAAAAGGTTGATTAATATGAATAAAAAATGTCAATATTATGAGGTTAATAATTTAATAATATAAATCCTTGCTCTACTCATAACCATTTACCTAAATTTTTAGGAAATAAATATTTTTCTTATTTTGTGGTCTTTTGCCCATAGGAGAACCTCCAGCCCAAACCATAACTGATGATGATTGTTTCGAATAATTGACAACATGGCCAGAAAGAGGAGGATATTTTGCCTATATTCTATCATTTTAATGATTATGATATGGCTCGATTGTGAAAATTTTTCTGTTCGGGAGAAGGATAAGGGGTACCTGCGGCGCGCTGGAGAAGCTCACCACATCTTTGGACCCGAATTTGCTTCATCTGCTCAGTCAGAAGCTGCGCTCTTTGGAGTTGGTAGGGCTTGATGCCAAGTTCATTTTTGGCTATTCGCCGAATTGATCTGTCGCTGATCCCGGTCTCGCGTGCGACTCTTCTAATGGATACTCGGGGGTTACGGTCCACTCGCTGTTTGATCCTTTTGCGATTATTTCTGGTGTTAACGGACCTTGGTCTTCCACTCCTTTTGAGATCCTCAAGTGTGCCATACACCCTATGCATTTAATTTATTTCTTCCCTTTGAAAATTTTTTACTGGAATTTTTTGATGGTCCGATTGACCGTCCATCGCGAGACGCCAAGTAGGGTTGCGATTTTGGAGGAACTTGTTCCCTTCAATGAAAGCGAGATTATCGATTGACGATAGCTGGACATGATAGAGAATTGAATGACCTACAAAATAAAAAACAGTGATAAACAAATCGTTTTCCTAAAAAAAAGTTAGAGGGAAAGAAATGAGTGGTGCAGGACTTTTGCCGCACCCTGTAATTTTAAAGAATATATTTTGCAAACAATCACCCATTTCATTTATATGTGACAAAGCCTAACAACGTCGAAATTTTTTCAATTTTGCTGCAAACCGTCACCCATTATCCTAATAGGTGACGAAACCCAGCAGAATACGAAAAATTTTCATTTTTTTTATTCTCTAATCCAAAATCATGTTAACTATTTGAGAAATAGGTGACATCATGCAGCGGATAATCATAAGATGTAAAAATGAGAGACTTATTTTCCTCCCTCAATCATTCACGTAATCACTTCCCATCTTTCCTAGAATTGGTATTTATTCGGCAAATAAATATTATTCCTTTATTTGATTATTTGAAATCCAATCGTTCATCCGATTATTATTATTCTATTCTTTTCTACTTGTGAGTATTTCGAGAGTGGAATACACAACAAATTGGCGCAGTCAGCAGTGAATTCAGAGGACTGTGGTGAAAATTGGATATTGGAAAGGTCTGAAAATTCGGATTTTTTCCCATCAGAAACAGGAATTCGCTTCTCTTGCTACGCCATCGGATTTTCATCGCAACAAATCGATTCTTGTGCTACTAATAATTGTCTTGTAGATTTTATCATTTCAACAAAGCACAGCAAAATTCGGAGTAATAGGAATTCGATTCCTTTGAAGAAAAATTCTGCCAAAATTGATTTTTTTGATTAGTTGAAATACATTTTTTCAACAATATATTGAATGAATGTTACAGTAAAAAATGATTTTTTGACCTGAAGAAAATAGAGTAGGAACGTTTTAAGGAGATTGTAATTTTAATCTAAAGTTCGTTGGATGGATAAAGGAAAAAATAATTAATTTTACATTTTATAATGATTTTTATAATGAAATTAACATAATTTATGGTGGAAAGAAAGTTACTTATTGTTGAAAATATGCTATTTACTTCAAAAATCAAATTTCTACTCTTAAACCGATTTCCTTGTCGTATTTAGTTTTTTAGTGAATATTTCGAGTTCCGATTTGCCAACTCCAATTATCTCCCAAATTTATTAAACATTCGACCGTATAATTCAATCTGAATTTTTTATGGCTATTTTAAGTTAAAAAATATATACCAAAAATTTTAAGTTAAAAAATATATAAAAAAATATATACCAATATTTAGTAAATAAATAATAACAATTTTATAAAATTACGGATAGAAAATTTGTATAAATTTCAACCTGCAATGGATCAAAAAACAATGATTATTTGTATATCACATGCGTGTTTAGTCTTTTCCCATAATAATATCTCATTAAAAAAATCGTAATTTTCCAACCTTTTTCGACATTTTTGTTGCAATTTCGGAAAAATTTTATACCATTAGAATCGGTATTTGCACAATTTTGCATTTTATACTTTTTTTCTAAAAGGTTCTTTAAGAACTTAAAAACGAAAATATAAACGAAATAAACATGAAACAAAATATCTTTTCATACCATTTTAAAAATAATTAGAGTAATGTTTTTTTATAATTTATTGCAACAGTTACACAACAAGCGATCAAATTCGTCGGTCACAAAGCGCTTTCATTTATCAGTTCATTGGTGGCTGATTTCACATATGAAAATCCAGGCTATATTACAAAAAAATTGCAAGAAAATGCGAAGGCAACACAGTTTAAAGGATCAATCTGAATAAATATTTTGCGACGCATGTTAATGCCAATGCATACTTCCAAATTGGATGACCGCAAATTTTCCGGTAAAGCTATTGATGTTTTCGGTGTTGGATTCTTCCGATGCATTTGGTGGCAAAGTGCCATTGGCCCTGGCATCTTAATTAGAGTTCAAACAATGCCGTAATATAGTTCGTCCAAACTATGTATGCATAAAATTATGGCTTTTGGTCTTTTTGAATTTCTTGAAGCTTTTTGAAAAATTTCTCTGAAAAAAAAGTTTGAAAAATTCCGTGCTAATATAAAAAAATGAAAATGCCAAAATCGAGCATATTTACTGTATATAAATAAGTACGTGCCTTTTCTAAGAACAAGAAATTTTAATTAAGAAAATTTAAAAAAAAATTTTTTAAACAAAAATTTTAAACAAAATTTTTTTTTGGTATTTTCAGTTAAACGACGACATAGGATCGAATGCTATTTACCCTCTGTGGTGGTCAGATCATTGTTGCCAGTCACATCAGTATTGTTGGCATCGAGAGTGGTTGTCGAAAAGTTGTTAGTTCCAAGAGTTGTGGCCTCAGTTTTTGTTGTGTTTGTTGGCAGAAAACTTTTGAACCATTCCGCGGTGTTGCAAAGGTCTTTTTCGCACGACTTGCAGATCAAATGGTCCGCCGAATCTCCACGTCTCAAGCATGGATTCGCCAACGGCCTTTTCTTCAAGAGATCGCAAACTTTCATTGTTTTCGTACAGGCCATTAAACCTTCACCATGTGCACCACTTCCGTTTCCTGTAATTTGTGCCACAATCGTGTGTTTCCAAATTGGGATCCAATTTCTATAGTTTTTATATATGTAAGATCCAAACAATCACTATTAGGAAATAATAATAATAATGATTTTTTTAATTTTTAGATAAAAACCATCCAAAAGTCTATGTATTTTCTAAAAAAGCACAATTTATTATTTATTATAACAATACGATGTGGACACATAATAGCGGAGCAGTATTTGTTGTGTCCGCATTCCTTATCAATTAGTTCGGCTTCAGGTTGGCCATCATACCAGTTGACGAATTCGTGTGGTTTTTTATCCGTTCCCGGTGTGTGCCAGCATCTGCGACCTATAAGAAATTATATTATACATGCTGGATCTCCCTGAATATGACTAGTTTTGAGAAATTTTTATTTCTGGAATATTTTTGAAAATTCGGTGCCGGAAACGGAGCCAAAATTTTTTTGAGCTGATGTTTTGAGGGGTTATTCT
>LDKF01001700.1:13961-29071 GCA_001026735.1 Rotylenchulus reniformis
CTAAATAAATTTAAAACAAACATTAGTGTAATTACTTGGTAAAATAATTTGCTATAACATAAGTTAAAAGGATGTTTTAAAATTATTAATAGTTATAAAATAATTTTGATATTATAGTGTAAATAAATTTAAAATAGAAATAAACAAGCTTATTAGGTAAATAATTTAAATTAATTCCTCTTTCGTATATTATATCAACTGCATTGTAACCAAATGACATTAAATTTTTAAATTTACTTTGGCAGATGCAATGAACGCTACTATCATATGCATTCATTAGGTAAAAGCAACTATAGATTTTTCAAAGCAAATTATTGAAGGCACATAAATATTATATCAAAAATTAAATTTTAAAAATAAAATTTTGACAATTAAATAGAATTTTTATATTATAAGATTTTATTAAAAAAATTATCATCAGATTTAAACCAAATGGATCTGTGAATTATTGGCAAACATAAATAAAATGTAATATATAAATCAAATTAAAAAAGCAAATTTAATGAAAAAAGTATTTTTATTATTTTTAACTGAATGAATTTGCCGTTAAAAAATATAATTTCATAAACAAATAATTATCAATCTAATAAAATAATTTTTTTCAAATTATATATTTAAAATTTTTATTTAAATTAAATTTCGATTAAAACTTTATTATAAAATTTAATTTTTTATAATTTAATTAAAACAATTAATGCAAAAATTATGCATTATTAATAAACAAATTTAAATAAAAAAAGATAAATAAAATAAAAAATAATTTTAAAAATAGTACAATAAAATAATCAATAAATGATGAATACAAAATTTAAAATTTTTAATTTTTATCTTGGTCAAATGACCCGAAAGAATTTCTTAATTAAATTTATATTTGAATTTTGGCGTTCACTCTATTTACTGACAATAAACTGACTTTAAGCTTATAACTAATAAGCTTGATCGAGCTCGGGACCCCGAAAATTGTTGAAATGATCATTCTTATAGAATTATTGATATTATGAAAATCTACAATTGCCATTTTTATACTTTAATAAATGATATATTATAAATCCCTATCGGATAGTTTTGCTACCGTATTATAGTCAAATCATTGAAAATTTACGAAAATCTACAACTGCCTTTTTTATATTTTTATAAATTATTATTTTTATAAAAATGCAATGCAATAAATAAATCTTTCTACTTTAGTGACCTTATGTAACATTTATTGTATTAAAAATCCTTTTTTGTATGACGGAAATGTATTTTTCACAGGAAAATTGGAACACACTTCACAGGTGAATCAGCAAGATGGGGTGAGGAGAGGTGGGTGAGTGTTTCAGTTTTTTTCAGCTCCCTGTGATCCGATCGGAGCGATTTTGGTCTGGTGTTGGGTCTTTACAAAAAATGCCAAAATGAGCGTTACTTATGCAGAATTTTATGCTCTATCTTCTGATATTTTTATTTTTTGAAATTCGAATAAAATGTTTAGAATTTTCGTGAAATGGATTGATATTTTTTTTTGAAAAATTTCGAACTTTAACAATTTTTGCTAAAATAGTTATTTATATAAAATCTTTATTTAGCTATAATATTTTTTTCTTATTAATTGCTATAATACTTTTTTCTTATTAATTACATTTAAAATTCTTATTTAGTGAAATATTGTTGGAAATCATCTTTTATTAGATTGATTCCATGTTGTCTTATAAATTTTATTAAGATATTTATAATAAGTTAATTTAATCATATTTTATTTTTATCTAAAAATTAATTTTTAGTAAAGATATTTATTAAAATTTATTTTTTAATTGAGTACCAATTTAAACATTAAATGTTGCTTGCCTAGGATGTTATTAGAGATATGAAGAAATATAGCGATTTTTTAAATTACAAAAACATTTTTTATCCTTGTAATATTATTTTTAATATAAATCGGTTTTTACTTGTTTATTAAAAACTTATTTTAAATTTATTTATATATTATTTTTATTTAATCGAAGATATAACATTAATAATTTGGTTGAACAGGCGGGGGAGTATCAGACACTGTGTGAAAGTGAGAAAGAATCGGAGACGGAAACGGGTGATAGCATGAGGAAGGCACAGCCGGAGGGGCGGGGGGAGTGGAAGAAATGGGAGAGAGAAGTACTCAGGGTCAGCCGACGGAGTAACCTCCGATAGGTGTCTTGATCAAAGAGAAGATGCAAATATTAGATGTATTTTTCTAAATAATAAAATATTATATACTAAATCACTTTGTCATTATTAATGTGATTTTTAAAATAATTTTTTATTTGTAATAGTTTTATAGTTTTATAAAGGATGAACAAAAATAAATATTTTATCATTTAATGAATATATTTATTAAATACTAAAATTTATTCGGTATTATAGAATTTAAAAAAGTTTATCTATTGTCTTATAAAAAATAATAATCATTTTTTTCAAGAATTTAAAAATTCTAAAAAGTTACTTAAGTTTAATATTGATAACTCTAATTTTTTAATTAATATTTTATGTTAATCATTGAATCATTCTATTTTATATTGACATGGTCATAATATTTTTAATTTTATTATCCATTTTCCTTAATTAAAAAAAATTTTTTAATGGAACTACTCTTTTTTACATTAAATATTTTATATTAATCATTGAATCATTCTATTTTATATTGACATGGTCATAATATTTTTTAATTTTATCATCCAATTTCCTTATTTTAAATTAATAGTATGTAATACGGAAAGTTTTTTCTTTATTGACAGACGAGTGGCAAGTTATTTTTTTTATTAATTTTTCTTTATAATATTTTTTTAATTAACAAGAGTTTTTATTTTTTTATTATATCTTATTTGTACAAATAATGATATTGATATATTTTAATAGATATATGTCATTTGTATCTTATTTATTGAGCATAATTCAGGTCGTGATTTGTTAATTATATGTTTGATATGGTTTATTTATTAATTTATTTGATTGAAATCAAGTAGGAAAATATTATTTTAACAATTTTTTATTTATTAATTTTTGTTTTTTTTTGGTTTTGTTTTTATAAATATTTAATTATAAAATTTAAAATATTTTTTAATTTTATTTCAAATATTTACATGTATATTACTAATATATTTTCTTCAAATTAATTCATATTGTTTATTTTAGAATTTTTTTATGTTGAATTTTTTTATAAATAAAAAATCTAAAATTAACTAAGAAATTAATTTTACTTTATAAATATCAGAAAAGAATTATGAAGTTATCTTTTTTATAATTATTATAAATTGTTAAATAGATCGATATATTAACGTTATTTTATAATTATTAAATGTTAACTTATCGAATAACTCAATGTTTTTGATCCATCATTCTGTTAAAAATGAAATCGATCATAAATGTTTAAAATTATAGATCATTGTCGACAATATCTTAGCTAAACATTGTGGATTAATAATTAAAATTTCACAATAATAATTAAAATTTCACATTTATTGTATTAAAATTAAATAATTAAAATTTCACAAAATATAAATTTTTATTTTATTTCATTAGAAATGTTACCTTAAATTTTATTTTTTCTTTATTTTTTTAAGTTTGGTAAATTATGTAAATTATTTTATTTATACGTATAAGAATAAAATTTATTAAAAAAAATATTTCTGTATTTCTTTGAAAATTATTAAAATATATTAAAAAATTTTAATTCAAAAATTTTTATAACTTTTCTTTTTATAAATTATAATTTGCATATTTAGATTAGATTTTATTATTTATTTAAAATAATATTCAAAAATATAAAATATATTAAAATAATATTTAAATTTATTAATATTTTAAAGATAATATACCATTTTCTACATCGAAAAAATGTTGATTGCAATCTAACAAACCGGGAATAGAATGTCAAATTTATAATAAATCGCCTCAGTCATATAAATGTTCAACCGCGAGTCGAACCTTTGAGTCAGCACAACCTCTAATTGGAGAAGCGGTGGTAACATTCCTGTCGGTCTAAAATCCGAAAACGGTCTTTGCATAACAAAAAAATAATAAAAATATTTACTGCGTTTCATTAATATTTTAATATTATTAAGAATAAGATTTTATTTTTATTAATTTTTAATTAATTTATTTTTTAATTTAATAATTTTTAATTTTATTTAATTATGTTCAAATTTTTCTATTTGTTATAAAGATTATTTAAATTGTACTATTTTTGATTCGGTCCTTTTTTAAATGTATCTTTTTTAAATGTAATTAAACTAATGATATTATTTATTATAATATTATTCCTTATTAGTTTTCTGGATTGATGAATCATATGTTATTAAACCAGTTTAAAAGATAAATATAACTTGAAATGAATATGATAAAATCATAAGCTATTTGCTAAGGTAAAATAAAAAATAGTGTTATCAAAATTTTATTTTATATATCTGTTTTCAATTTCATAAAAAATTATATTGAGATATTAATTCAATAACATGTTTAATCATTTATATTATACGCTATAATTTATATAATTAATTAATTTATTTATAATTACTTAAACTTCGATTACTTCATATGTTATTAATTTTTTACCTCAAAAATTATAACGTGAGGAACTCATTACGGACCTACCGTATTTCCTCTAATTTAACCATAAAAATTTTCAATCCCGGCCGAAAGGTACCATTAAATTAGAGGGTACCATTAAATTAGAAGGGTACCATTAAATTTTTCAACCTCCTCCCACCTTCAAAGTTCCTTGTTTTGTATCCAACGAAAGCAATTTTTTACTGGAATTTTATCAATTCGACAAAAATTGGACAATTTCCTTAAAAAGAATGCTTTACTTTTCCAATTTATTGTCTTCAAATATATATTGCAAAGTCGCCAGAGCGAGGTCAAGATAACATCTTCCACCATTTAGCGTATTTTTACCGTACTCTCTTTTTATAAATGTGCCTTTAACTTCAGATTAGCAATAATTTCAAGCTTCTTTTGTTAATGAAGAACAGCTTTGTTTGGCTGGGAAGGTTACATTTTCACTATATCTGATTCTTCATTACTATTGACAACATTAATTTGCTCACTCATTATTCCAAAAAATTAAAAAAAACTGAATGGCAAAACAATGCAAAGTTTAGTTTGCGTTAATGCTAGGTATGTAATGTAGGAATTTTTATTTATTTTTTAATTCCGTCGAAATTATATCAAAAGATTTGAGTTGTACCATTAAATAAGAGGGGTACCATTAAAGTAGAAGGGTACCATTAAATTTTTCAATCTCAGCTGAAAGGTACCACTAAATTAGAGGGTACCATTAAATAAGAGGGTACCATTAAATAAGAGGAAATACGGTATTAAAACTGCTTGATCTTGTGTTGTGCACGAGTGTTATTATTTAAATATATTTTTTATTTAAATTTTACATTTTTGCGATCTTACTTAATAAGGTTCCTCTATTCTCATTCATTTGATGAGCTTGAAATGTTTCTATATCGTTTAATATTTATAAAAATTATTTATTTTTGAATTTGAAGGTAAAGAATAAATTAATTTATAGGACACTTTTTTAATGCATTTCAATAAATTTTTTTCAAAAAATTTTTGATTTTTTTAAAATTTCTTTATCACATAGTTATTATATATTGATTCATATAGTCAAGATAAATAATATAATCTAATATTTTATAAAAAGATTAAGCTCTATCAGTATTTTATAATATGATTATTCCAAATTCAAACCACGGTAGGAACAATCCATAAATTTTTTGTGGGAAAATCATATAACTAACCTTTTCGAAGCATCGAATAAATATTTAGTTAGTCAAAGTTTAAAGTTAGTCATTCTTATTTTGTGTATTTTTTTATTTCATGTTTTTAAGGTAATTTTAAGGGTCTATGTCCGGTTCATTTATTGGGATACCCAGGCTGATGCTGGTGAAATTCGTTAATTATTTAAGCACCAAAATTAATTTTATTAATTTCTTTTTTTAATATACAATGATAAAATTTTTAAATATTGTTAAAAATAATTAGAAAATTTATGATTTTTTGTATTGAATTTTGTTCACTTCAAACAAAGAAATCTTTTCTGACCGAATCTTCTCAAATTTAAAAATCGAATATCACATTAATCTACCTTAATATATAATTTATTTATTTTTCTTTTATATAAATTGAAAAAAATTTAATTCTTCTTAAATTATTCAAAATTTTTTATGTTATATGAAATTTACGAAGTAAATCATCATTTATTTATTTTTTACTTCCCTTTTTAATAAGATCTTATATGATAATTTTAATGGTTTAAATATTAATTATTAATGATTGATTAAGTCAAAATAATTAAAAAATTGTTTTTTATCTTTATCTAAAATTGTTATTTATTTTATATAATTTTAAGATTTTGTATTGTTTTTTATTAAAATAAATCATAATAAAAGTTCATTCGAGAGAAAACTTTCAATGGATTTCTTTTATAAGTATTTGTAAATGGGATGAATTAATGCCAAAAATTGAAATATTAAAATTAATTAACATTTTTTCAAAATTTTATTAATGAAAATTGAATCAATAGAATGATTGGCTTTTATAAATTCATGGCTTTAATCGAGTTAGGCATAATGAGTTGATTTCGGTTATCTTCAAACCGAAAATTTTGTTTTCTCGGTGCGTATTTCTCCCATAAAGAGATGATTCAAAATCAAATTGAAATTTAGTAAATGCGCTTTATATTCCATGATAAATAAAATTCAAAGTAATCACCAAATTTTTTATATGTTTAACTGTTTTCGATATTTTTATTAATAAAATTTTTTTCTGAGATTAAAAATTTAATAGTTTATAATTTTTATTAATCCAATTAATTATTTTATAAATATTGTCTATGCCATAAATTATTATTTCGGACAGTTTTTTCAATTCTAATTACGACATTTGCCAAAATCCCATTGAAGTTATTTGATCTACGATAATTAGTTGATTATTTAACCTTGAATATTATATTATTTTTGCTATTTTATATTTCATAGTTTTGGTACATCCAGCATTAAAATTAAAAATAATTGATTAATTAATGAATCTTTTGAATTTATTATTTTTAATAATTATCAAAATTTTCAAGAATTTTAGTATTATATAGATTATTTAAAACATTATTAATATTAGATAAATTTGATTTTATGTTTTAATTTTATTTTTTTTTTGACTTTGTTGCAAAATGGGCTAATTTTGCAACTGTCATCACCGATGACAGAAAGGGAAAACAATGGAAGGGGGAAAACAAAATTTGATCGATCAGGGGAGAAAATGATCGTTCTTTGGGTGCCCGCTTTGGCCCACTTTCTTATAAGTTGGACCCCCGGGACCCAAAAATTTCCCTCTCTTTCCCCGTCCCTTCCCTTATCTTTGTACCCCTCCCCCCTCTCGGGATCCTCACCAAAGGATCCCGAGAGGCGCTGCTGAAGCAGTTGGAATCGGGATCTGAAATTGCAAGCGCACTTTGGCGCGACAACACCAAATCAGACCGGGGTGAGATTTTTTTACTGATTTGTAAAATTATATATAAAAATAAAAATGAAACGCTTTTATGAATTAAGACCATTGCTAATATATTATTGCAGTGCGTAAAGAATTGAATTCAGCATAAAATCTTACTCTAATGAATACTTTTAGGGGGAAATGGTACCCTTAGGCCAAGCTACTTTTGGTGCTTATTTCTCTCTTTTGGTCTTTTCATCCTTTGAAATTCCTTAAAAGAATTCATAATTGTTCGAAAAAACAAGTTTTCGAAATTTTTTCAGGGAATTACGAAAAATGGAGGAGACTAAAAAATCAGAATAAATTTTTGCCTTATACATGTTCTAGCCGATTCTGCATTTCAGCCGATTTTGCTTTGGCGAGCCAAGCATTTGCCAAACATGTCAATTTTTAATTATAAACATGAGAAAACAAACATCCAACCCGTTTGTTACGAGGTCTAAAACATGTTCTGAAAGTTCCAAAACATTCGGTTTATCCATGGTAAACATGGTAATAAAACATCACCCAAACAACAAAACATGATTAAAAATGTTGGAATGATGTTTTGAACATGTTCAGATGGAAAAAATATTTTGAAATTTTCAAAAATATGTTTAAACATATTAAATAAATGTTTAGGATAATAGATTTAGTGTTTTAAACTTTTTGACCCCCATGTTTGGAAAATGTTTGGCTCGCCGATGCAGAATTGGCTGAAATACAGAAGCAGCTACAACACAACGCCTTTAATGGCACTTTTTTAATAACGCAGTAGCATAGGGATCTTATGGAGTAGTGGAATTTCACAACAAAAGAATTTCAGAAAAATGAAAAATAAAACTACCGTATTCTCTCTAAAATAGGGCCTCTTTTCGATGGTGATTAAAAAATAAGCCTAGGCCTTATTTTAGAGAGAATACGGTATAATAAGAATGAGATATATGACCCAAAAATACGTGTCCTAGAATGAAAAATTAATTTATCACCCATTTATTAGCATTAAAGAGATTGTTATAAAATTAATATATTTTCCATTAAAATTAGAAAAATTATTTTAAACCCTATGTTCATGCTCCTAATAAAGGTTTTTAGATATAAGAAACATATATATTGACTCAGAATTGTCAAACCAAATCTTCTAAAAAATTTTACAAAGTTCAATATTCGATTTTTGAATAAAAATTCAAAAACCCCATTCTTTTATAAATTGGGCAATCATTTATGGTTAGGATGCTTTAAAGACTATTGAATCCGTATCTGAAATCAGATTGTCATATCATCAATTAATTTTTTTGGGAAATACATAATTTACTTACCAACTAACCCGCGAGAGCTTGGAATTAGGTAGGATAATTTCTTTCATTCTTGAGGGACAAATCATAAATAGAACCTTAGAGACTTTTTGTATTACTTTACAGTATAAATAACGTATTTTTTCATTTAGCGTCAGTACAAAAGCAGAAGATAGCAGGAGAGAATAGGAAGAAAGAGAGGAAGCAGAAGGAAGAAGATCGGCTTCCGCAGCAGGTAACGAGGGTTACAGTTGGGTTTTTTTACTGATTTTTGGGACAATGGGACCCGAAGCAGATTTTTTGATGATGCTTCACTTGAGGACTCGATATTTGAAAACTCAAACCCCCGACTCATAAGGACCCGAAAAATTGGTGTTGGAGTCATTTGGGCCGATTGTTATAACTCGACTTAAATGTAGCCTAGAGAATTGAATTGGTGTCAAAACATAGAGCATTAAATTTCTACAAATTGTTTAAGCATATTTGATTTGGCCTAGTGTGGGAAAAGTTCTGGCCAAAATAATCACTCATATCAGCCAAGTTAGAATTGGCCCGGAACTAGTGATTATTTTAGCCATTAATTTTTTGGCCATTTATCTTGTAGTTAATTTAATGCTCTTCTTTTTACACCAAGATCAATTCGTTAAGTTGCATTTAAACCGAGTACAAACAGGCGCCCAAATGTCTCATTTCGAAAATTTGAAGATTCGAAACCCGATTCTTGAGGACTCGTTCTTTTGAATACCTTAACGGTGCTGGATCGTTACAAAAAAATCAAAATGGGCGTTACAAAAAACTTTCAAAGCCAATACGTTCCCCAAAAACTTTTTGTTAAGACTTGTTAGACCAAAAGTCCCAGCGACAAAATTGTGTAGAATTTTATACTATATCTACCGGTTTTTTTAATTTTTTAAAATTCAGACAAAAATTTCGAAATTTTTCGAAAATTTCGTAAAATAGAGTATTTCACGAAAATTTTTCGAATAAATTAAAAATACCAAAAGATAGAACACAAAAAGTTTTTGGAGAATATATTGAATTTTGATATTTTTTTTTGTAACGCTTCATAAAGGTAGCTAGGTATGTTATTTTCCAAAATATTTTGGTCTTTGGCCATTTTTATTTCTTTTTTTATATATTAAAATAGGTAGTTATGGACGCGAAAAGTTTTTATGGACGCCTAAAGTAGCTATGGTCGCCTAAAATAATTATGGGCGCGTAAAGTGTAATTGTGCGTTAAAAAATTGAAATTTGATTAATATTTTTTGGTAACTATTGGTACTAATCTTTTTTGTTAAATGTTGGCTTCTTTTTTTCTCAATTTTTTACTTTTTAATATTTTAAACTCTTGAAGCCAAATTACCTATACTAGAATCTTAAGCAATCTAGTTTTTCTCATTGCGGATCAGTCACGGAACAATCCCGACTTTTACAATCTTTTTATGAATAAAAAAAATTTAGTTGGGAAATTCACAAAATGTCGACAGCCAGCTGTTACTGGAGCACATCAAAGCATTGAACCAGAAGATCGGTGCCTTGGAGCAAAAGGTTAAAGTACATTGTATCTTATAAATAAAAAATAGAAAGCCTAATTATCGAATTTCTTTATACTCCATTTGAGAGGTATTGAAAAAATAACCTTCTTCTTAAAATTAATCTATTCCTCAAAAAACTCTTTGATTTTATTACCTGTGATTCAAACCCTATAACTCTAACCACATACAAATCAAACTATTGATATTAAAGAAGAAACTTATAGGTTGAACTATTTTCACTCGAATTTTGAACCATATTTATTTATTTTTACATTTAAAAAATCAATTTAATTTCTTTATATTCTCAATAGGATCAGTGAAAAAAGGCCTAATCTCACATCTGAAATAAGCCTCTCTCTCCTCTGAAGGGGCTTGAAATAAGCCGAGCTTATTTTAGAGATAATACGGGATATAATCAATCTTTATTTTTAGGGTAAAAAACAAAGGTGCCGGGTACGGGCCGGGGGGAAGAGGAGATAAAAAAGCAAAAAATGGAAGTGGAGAAAAGGAAGAAGAAGAAGATGGAAGAGGCGGAAAGGAAGAGGAAAGCAGAGGAGGACGAAAGGAAGCGATTGGTGGAAGGAATACAATTGTTGAGGAAGGAGAATGAAGAACTGAGTTTGAAGTTAGAGAATCAAGCAATGAAAAGAGAGGAAGATGCACGGCAGCTAGAAGTAAAAGAGAAGATAATGAAGCAAATGGAAGAAAGATGGAAAGGTAAGGAAGAAAAAATGTATGAAGAGAAGAGACACTGGGATGAGGATAAAATGAAGAAAATGGAAGAACTGAAGAATATGACAAAACAATTGAAAGAAGAGCAAAAGGAGAAGGAAGAATGGAAGAGGAAGATAAAAGAAATGAAGAAGCAATGGGATGAAGAGAAGAAGAAGATTTCGGAGGAATTGGGAAGGGTGAGGAAGCAATTGGAAGAAGAACAGGTGATGAAGGAAGGATGGAAGCGGGAAGCAGAAGAAAAGGAGCAAAGGGGAATGAAAGAAGTGGAAAAGATGAGGAAGGAGTTGGATGAAGAACGGAAGGAAAAAGAAGAATGGAAGCTGAAAGCGCAAGAAGAGGAGAAGGAATTGGAAATAGAACGAAAGGAGAAGAAGGATTGGAAGCGTAAGGTAGAAGAAGAGAAGAAGGAATTGGAAAAAGAATGGGAGCGGAAGGCACAAGAAGAGAGGAAGCGGTGGGATGAAGAGTTGGAGCAGAAATTAGAGCGAAGGTAACGGTTTAAAAATGGAAGTGAATTTGGGAAAAATTGAAAATCCTTTAAATCTCAGAATCGAAAATGTATTGATATTGGAAACGCGGATGTTCTATCGCTGGAATCAGTGGTTGCTGATACGCCAAATGCGTTCTGACTACATGTTTATTTGGTCTGACAATATTGTGCTACTATTATGGTATGTAAAAAAGGTTTCCGGAAAAATAATAGCGAAAAATGCGTCACTAGAGAATAATTATGGTAAAAAACGAATGAAGATTATTAAAAATACTAAAAATTAAAAAAATTAAGCTTATTACACATTATTGTTGTGCCCTATAAAACAATAATTATTTCGAAGTTGAAATAAATAATAAATAGCAATAAATTGGGTGTGAAATTGGGGAAATCAGCAGGCAAATGTTTCTAAGAATGATGAAGAACATCTTTAAATTCCTTATTTTTTCATTCAACAATAATAATTCCATCCATAGTTTTATTTTGAAAAATATTTTTAAATAAAACTTTTATTTTTTTATTTTTACTGTCGCTTTTACCGGATACGAAACAGCCATTAATGAGCTGTATTTTTTAGGTGATTAATTTCAAATGAATATATAATATTTCGATTTTTAAAGATTTTTAAAATTTATTTTTACAACATTTATAACGAGATTCAAATGTAACGGGCCCCCCTCCCCTGTAAAAAGGTCTAGCTCATTCATTCATCATCGTTCATTCAAGAAATCGGTTCTATATAGAGTTCCGATTAAAAAAATTTCAAAATCAGAACATTCAGCTCAAAAAATCGGATTTCGTGGTCAAAAATCAGAACAATCAGTAAAATGCATATGAATCAGTTGAAAATTAATTTAATCATGTAATATTATTTCGAATATCGTATTCCTCAGCACCACTCCCCGCGGGGACCCCGTCCCCGTCCCCGCGAGGGTCGCCAATCCTCGTCCCCGCGGCCTTGTCCCCGCGGGGACACGGTGACAAAATGCACCCCTAAGAATGGGAAAATCGGCCAAAATTGATCAATAATTTTGGGAGAAATGGGAAAAAATGACGGAAAAATAAAATTTTCTAAACCAATTTTTCTTAAGAAATGTTCGAAAATATTGAAAATTTTTCTCCGGCGGCCCCTATCGGAGCTGCCGACACAACTATAGCGTAATCGGGAACTCGAAATCGGCAACCAAAGTGGGGACAAACCGGCCTGCGCCAAAATGACCCCTACCCTCCCATCTGAAATAAATTTTTTTTTCATTTTACAAAAAATAGTCCTTAGATTTTCGGAAAAATCCAAAATTATTATAAGCCACCGATAGTTGAATTTTTTTCGAAAAATTTTAAATTTTTTGATTTTTGAAAATTAAAAAAAAATTTAAAAAAAATTTTATAGACCCAAGATTTCTCGAAAATTTTTCACAGGGCCCAAATTTATCGAAAAAATTTGAAAATGGCTTAATAATAAAAAACAATAATTTTTAATTAATTTCAAATTATTTTTAATGACGAAAAAAAAACTTGTCCCCGCGGGGACCCCGCGGGGACCCCGTGAAAATCTGTCCCCGTCCCCGTCCCCGCGAGGGTCGCCAGTCCCCGTCCCCGCGGTGACCCGTCCCCGCGGGGAATTCCGTCACCCTAATTTCAACCAATGGCATAGCCAGAAAAAATTTCAGGGGAGGAATGAGGAAGGGGGTCATCGGCGGCCCCGATAGAGGCCGATGGAGAAAAATTTTACATTTTAAGGGCTTCTTCTTTAGGAAAATTGGTCAATTTTTAAAGTATTTTTCGTATAAATTTACTGTTTAATGTCGGCGATCGCGCTATCGGTTTGAATACATTTAAATGTATGAGGTGCTAATATTTTTTGTAAAATTTTTGCTTAGATCGAATTTTCTTTAAAAACTTCAGGCTTCAAAAATTAGGTTTACTAAAATTGTGAATAAATTATTTATTTAGATTAAAATTTTCAATAAAAAATAAAATTTTATTGAAAATTAGCAATATTTAAAGGATTCAATTTTTATTCGAAAATTTTAGAATTTTTATTAAATTTTGGCTGTTTTTGGCATTTTTGAAAGTCTGGAAGTCCGGGTTCCAAAAAAACCGGAGCCGTACTTTGGTGACACACCCGGGCCGGACCGGAGTCCGGCACAAATCCCGGTCCCCTCAAAAAATGCCGGACCCGGTAAAATCTGGGTCCGCTCTAATAATATTAATGGTGTATTTAGTGTTTTCATTGCCTAATGATTTTTAACCCTAATTTGTCTGATGAAATTCAACAATAGCATCTCTGAAACTTATTTTTCTATCATATTACACCATGTATTTTAAGATATAAACAAAGCGTTCTCTTTATAACAGAAAGCTAATATAAATAGTACGCCAATTTGCTGTATTCAAAAGCATAACCAAGATCTTTCTGTAGAAGTAGAGAATAATTAATTTTTCCTTGGAATTAGAGAAATAAATTTAGTAATTTGATAAATAACAAATTTTAAAATATTGCTTATTTTTTCATTTCCGATGCGATTCAATTTAGAAAAATTACCAAAAAGTACCATCCAAATGCAAATTAGAGAAGTAAATTTAATGCCATATGAAAGATTAAAAATAGCTATAAACTGACAAGTGAGCCATAAATCCTTTCAAATTGAGCCATCATAAAAATTATAAACAAAATACCTTCATTTTGAATTAGCGTATTTTGGCCTTAATTTTTCACATGACCAATCCGAATAGGATTAGGCTCACTTTCGTGCTAATATTTTGTTCTAATTTTGACATTTGATTTCTCTGGGTTGCATTTGAGGGTGTTATAACGAATGGGCACCTTCCCTCATACTTTTTTTCAGTGGTGATTCCAATGGATATTTCAAATTCTTCATGAATAATCGGCTGGGCTTTATGCGTTCTGATGGCTCTGTATCTGATGAGAATGCAGACGATCGTACGAAATTCGTCGAATGGTTCCAGAGGGCAAAAGCGGAAGCCCCTTCCGGTGCTCCGGTGTATAACATCACAAACACATCGAAGACAATCCGATTAGGAAATTGGGATTTTTCATGTATCAAGTATGGCAACTTGCTGGTGACTAATCGGATTAAAACTCAGCGAAAGTTGAACTTCAATGAGGCCGATTTTACGGATGATAAACCCGGATGTACAGTTGAGTCCACCGGCCACAAAGTACAACATTTCACTACCGACACACCTTTGGGCTTCTAATTTCTTGATATCAGATCGGCTAAATAACCACAAAATACGCATTTTCCACTTGATTCCCATATGCCATCCATACGCCCCATTTGACTTTTTTGTATCGCCCTAGTACCATATCCGAACCTTAATTATTTTGTTTCATTTGTTTATTTGAGAGGAAGTTTGGCCAAAAACCTCTTTAAAACTGGAATTTTTCAAAGTTTGCCTCACAAATAATTTATAGAACAATATTCATAGTATAATTTTTTGAAATTCTTAAAAATTATTTATTTTGTGGCTTATTTGGTAAAAAAACTTATTTGAAGCATGATATATGAAAAAAATAAACTACTATTCCCATATCAGCATGAT
>LDKF01001701.1:0-14394 GCA_001026735.1 Rotylenchulus reniformis
GAGATGATGAACTGAAACAGATTACAGAAGATGTGATGTCCGCCCATGATGACATGACATGATTTTTAATGTATCCTCGCGTGATGCGAACTGAAACAGTTTTGTTGGTCCATGACATGACGTCTTGTCATGTCATCATATCATGGATATGACCCAAACTGAAATAGGCCCCAGAGGATATGTAAATAGTCTAGATGTAATCGGATCAGTGTTGTTAAAATCGAACTTCTTTGCTCCGACTCGAGGCTCCGACATTTTCAAAAAATCGTTCCGGCTCCGACTCTTCGGAGCAAAAAATTCAAAGGGTATTTCATGAAAAATTCGAATTTTTTGTTCGAATTTCGAAAAACTAAAACTATCAGAAGATAGAGCATGAAATTCTCTATCTTTTGATTTTTTTCGCTGGAATAACTTTGTCGCTGGAAGTTTTCGTCTAACAAGTCTAATAAAAAAGTTTTTGGGGAACATATTGGGTTTTGATATTTTTTAACAAAACGCCCATTTTGATGTGTTTTACAAAACGACCCAGCACCAATCGGATGGATTTTTCACTTTGCTCTGATTATATGGTATTTGTTAGTGCATAAACAAACAATCGGCGGGCGGGAACATCTGTGGATGTGAAATTCGAGTGGGTTTATCATTCAAAAGGAAGGAATTCGTGGTTGGCTTACAAAGATCAGTGTCAACACTTAATTTTTGGTTTAATTTTTAAGATGAAAATTCGACAATTTCACAGGAATCCTAAGCTTGCTAAAATGCCTTAACATACAAATGGACCATAGTTACATATTATTCGCAATATGGCCATGGAATTTTCAACATTTTTTGATTCCATTTTTCTATTTTTCAAGAATTCCCAGCTTCATAATGAGGAAATTGTGAAGAGCGGCACCGAAGCATTGGACAGGCTAGTCCGAGAGGATGAAGAGACGAACTCGGCCAAGGGATCAAGGATCAATTTGGCCATTGTCGCGGGCATCGTTTGCTCACCATTGTTGTCGCTATTGTTATGGATTTGGCCAAATTTTCAGCGATAAACTATTTAGGGTGTAACATAAGTTCGCGACCCTCCTCGCAGATTTAGCAAAAATATTTTTTAAAAAATCAATTTCAATTGAATGAATCCGGGGTCGCGAACTTATGTTACACCCTAAGTAATTCGGCAGAGATAAATATTTTTGTTTTCTATTTTTGGAATTTTCCGACTAAACAACGGGATTTGTTGATTTTGTCACAATTTTTTACGGTCATATTGATGCTAAAATTGAAAATATAAAGCAAAACCGGTCAAGATTCCAAACTAAAAGTATAAAATCTAAATTAATTTTCATACGGTATTCAAATCCAGAAGCACTTAATAAATAAACAAGATATTAACAATAACAACAAATATTCAGAGTGACAAAAGTTCGAATTTATTTTCAAGAATGAATTTTATATTAATTATCATGGCAAGGATTTTTAAACTCTTTTAAGGTCATATAAGCCCCCCCCCCAAAAAAAATCATATATTGCATTTTGTACCTGATTCTACAATCATAATTAATTATTGTAATTTTTATACATTGCTGTCTTTTTTTCATGTTATGAAATTTTTGCATAGAAGGTCCAAATTACCAACTAACTAACAAATAAATAAAATTGTATATTTTAAAATTTATTTACTATGTACATTTATTTGTTTAATTGACAAACACATGTCAGACTTGGTAGCGATTTAAAATTGATTCATATATAAACATTATTTTTCAATTTTTTGGACTTTGGCTGAAAATTTTCTTTTCCAAAATAAGGATTGGAAAACATACAAATCCGATTCCTGCTTCCTCTTCCTCCCCATATTTGGACCATTTATGCCATCGGCGGATGATGTTGTGGCGGCCAACTTTTTTTGATGGATGTCCGGGATTGTCCCCAGGGATTTGGGTGCCCAAGTGCTTCGGCAAAAATGGCACCAAAAGGGCACATTTGGTCTGTCCGCGGAAAGCAAAAGCAATCCGGAAGGCCTTTTGTTCCTCCGGCGGAAGAATTCTGTTCCGGAAAGGCGGCGGAGGAAGAAGAAGACACGCACTTTGTTCACTCGAAATCAGTGCAAAATCCAGTAGTCTCTTTGCCCCATTGTTGCTCAAAAGTTTGCCGAATTTTAAAACCCGAAGAATGGCAGCCCTGGCTGGGATCCGCTCGTGTTGCCTGAGAACTTCATTTTTGACGCGAAAGGTAAAGATATTAAATAATTTTTATTAATTTTTTTTGCATTCATTATTATATAGTAGCCATAATAGAAGAATTAAAACTCGTAAATTTCATAAATTTTTAAATTGTTTCAAAGATGATATTAAATTCTACAAAAAAAAGCTTTTTCAAGATGTGCCTTATTTTAGAGAGGTACCCTGTTAGAGCTATTGAGTAGACTAGTAGAATTACGGCTTTCCTTTTTTGAGAATTTTTATTTCCAATGTTTTCTGTTTTTCCACATAATTTTAGAAGGGATTTTTATAAATAATAATAATTATTATCCTATCAGCTCGTCGGCTTCGTCATCTCCCATGTTGGATTGTGCTTTTTGGTGGCGGTTTATGCCGTTTTGGGCGCATTCATGGTAAGAAAAAATCGATCTGAAGAATAATGGCAAAAAAGAATAATGAATCATAAAAGATATTTGAGCAAAATTCGATCGAAAAGCAGTGTAAAAAAATTTTAATATTTAGTTCCGCGCGATTGAATATCCGGAAGAGAAAAAGTTCCAGGGACATATCGCCAATGACACTTGGGCTGTAAGCGTTCAAAAAAATCGAAATTTAATCCTTTTTTCTTTTATAGGTAGTGGAAAAACTGTATGAATTTATCGAGAAAAGTGAAGTGATCCGAGAGGACGAGGTGAAACGGGAGGCACATCGACTGTACAAACAGTACGAACAGGCATTGGTGTTTGCGGTGAACTATGAGGGTATTTCGAAACCTAAAAAAATTTAGAAAAATTCAATTTTTGGTTTTTTATAGGATATGACGAGAAGGACGATGACATTCACCCTAATTTTCAATGGACGGTAAATACACACGTGGAGTTTTCTGATTTTTCGAAAAATTTTAGTTTTCCGGCGCTCTGCTCTATTCCATCACAGTTTTCACGTAAATATTTCGAAAATTAATATTTCAAGAATTAGCGAATTTCAGAACTATTGGCTACGGTCACATTTGTCCAAAAACTCCGTTGGGCCGTGGCTTGACCATTTTGTACGCCACCTTTGGCATCCCGTTGATGCTTTTGTGTTTGGCCAATATTGCAGAAAGTTTGGCGCAGGTCTGTGAGAAAAATTATACCTCTTCAAATGGTATTGTTGAGAGAAAAAACCCCGTAACCCATTCTCTGTTAATTTTTTAATTTATGGGGTATCAGAAATTGGACATAAATTATTCGGTTTTTTGCAGGTGTTCACCTTCGTCTACTTCAAAGTGTGTTGCGCATATTGTCGTTGGCAGGCCAGAAGACGGCACGAGAAACGGGCAGCTCTAAAACTAAGATACCATCCTAATGCTCCGGTCAACGTGAGACGAGGTAGATTCTTCAAACATAATTAAATTAAAAGCTAAAATATTTTAATTTTTGCAATAAACTAATGGAGGGAGTATTTATTATTATAGTACATTCTGGCCGAGCAGCGCAACGTTATAACAGTTTGCTGCGACGCCACGCAAGGCGAGTATTCTGAAAGTTTAATGGTCAAAAAATGCAAGTAAAATATATGTTTTTGGTTTGGATTCAGATCATTTGGTTAGATTAATTATTTAAATGAGATTTATTTATTTTTCATATTTCGGAGAAATTTCTTAGCTTGTCCACCCGAGGCCGTTGGGGTACTGGAGACACCAAAAGTGTCCGATCGTTGCGCTCCCTGGAAATTGGCCAAAAGGGTCGCAAAATCAGTGCTCTCCGGTCACCGAACAATAGTCAGCAGGAGGAATTTTTACTGAAGAAGTTGGTTCTCAAAATCTGACTAAAAATCCTATTTTTAAATCAAATTCATTGAATATTATTGCATAGTTTTCAGAATATCATAGGATTGATCTTTGTTCACGTCATGACTCACATTTAAAAAAGGCTATTTTTAACCCATAAAGACCATCTTTTCCGAAAAACGGACCGAATCTGGCCCTTAATTCCTCAATCAATAAAAATTTCTAAATAAGGTGGAATGTCAAACATTCCTGCAAGTAAAGCCCTTTAATGGCACAAGTACTATATGCTAAATAATTTTTTATACTTGTTACCCACCATAAACCTCTAAACAGGTTGATATATCTAGTTACTAATCTTTTAAACCCATCATCCATTTGTCCCAGGAACACCTTGCCCCGTCCGCGCATCCTCAAGCAGCACATTTTGGGCTCTTCCGCCTCTTCCGGAGGCGTGCCTCTGGTGATGAACAACGTGGAACAGTTCCGGACCAGCGAAGCGTCGAGTGACGCGTTGCTTTTGCAGAAGATCCCCTCGTCCATGTCCTCATCATCCTCCTACGAACGCCGAAGACGCCAAAGGGCCGCATTGCTGGGCAAATGTTGCCAGCAACAGCAACCATCACGCCAACACTATGCCAAGGGTAATCTATGACATGTGCAACAATATTGTACCCAGGGTAATGTCCTGTACGAGGTAGGGGACTTTAAAGCAATAAATTGAGGCGCGAATGGCAATAACTCTCTATCTACTAAAGTAAGATGTAACTTAAAAATCTAATCTCGATGTCAATGGATAGAGCAGTATACTAGTCAAAAACAATCCAAAAAATATGGTTAAAATATGCGCATAATGTGTATTTTCTACAATCCTCTAGCTATTAAATTGCTCTTTTGTTGTCAAGATCATTATTCAAATTTGTATCCAGCAGGCTAGTCAAGTCATTGCGATCGGCGCTCTAGTGTCCCGTCTTAGTCTGTTATGCCAAGAATATGACACAGGGTGACGATTTTACCTTATTTTTAAGGCATTTGCCTTAAAAAGGGGGTCCTTGCCATATTTTTGCCTTAATTCCTACAGTTGCCTTATTTTGCCTTATTTTTTATTTTTTGCCAAAATTAATTATTTTTGACTAGAAAATCGGGCAATTGTTCAAAATCTTAGTCAATTTCCTTAAGGAAAAGGGCCCAAATCCTCAAAAATTTTCCCCGGCGGCCCCTATCGGTGCCGCCGACACCTCTTAATACCGTGAAATTACTTCTGAAAAATTTTCTAAGCAAAAATGTTCAATTTTCTTAAGGTAAAAGCTCCAAATTTGCAAATTTTTCTCCGGCACCCCCCTCCCCATGTTAAAATTTCTTACAACAAATTTTCCTCGAAAACATTTAAATTTCTCAAAAAAGGCGAAAATGAACACGAATGAGAAAAACCATATGAAATTAAAATTCCTCAATTCACTTGTCTCTATCAAATTAAAATGAAAATAGCCACTCGTGAGAAACGCTTTGAATAAGGGATTTTTTGAAACGAACACTTGTTATATATTTTATGATAGAAAAAGGCCATCGGTTTTTAAATAAATTATTTATCGCAGGACATGCTTTCGTGTCATAAAATCCTTTCGACAGAAAAAATTTCAAATTCTCAACGTTTTTACGCGGATTATAAATCCCGATTTTGATTGTTCTCAGGCCTATGATCTCTTCCTTTCTAATCCAGAATTGCTCAAAAAAGTGTCAAGTGCAGAGAAATTGAAGTATAAATTTATTTTTTATCTGTTAGCACATGTTTTAAAGCATTTTAAAGAGCGCCTTATTTTTGCCTTATTTTTGAAAATTTTGCCATAATTTTGCCTTATTTTTTACTGCCGGCGCCATGTTTTTGGAGTTTGGAGATCGTCACCCTGATATGACATTATTTCTAGAATTCATTTAAAAAAACAAGGTTATAATTCATGATCAAAATATCATGGAATCTGACAACAGAAAGTTCAGAATCCATAAATTTTATATGTACCTATTTTAATTTTTTCTAATTTTATTAAAAATCACATCCAAATAAATCCATGTTAATTAGCACGAATTTTACATACAAAGGATCTATTCGGAGTTGATTGTTGGAATCCGCTGATTTTCTAGAACGATTCATAAATGATAAAAGTTGTGCAAGCACATGTTTAAGGTTTGCCGGTCCGTTATCTGAACGGTGGCGGTTCCGAAGATGCACGATCGGCACTGATCGAGATGAAACCCTCCTCATCACTTCAGCAATTTGCCGGCGTTCCATCCCTGCACGATTCGTTACGGCTAGAACGCAAGAAGAAATACAGGTAGAAAATAGAGAAAAAAATGGAGAGAAAAACAAAAAATTGCGATGGATAAGTCGTAGAATTCCAAATGCCAACCAGTCAAAAGTAATCAAATTTCACTTTTTAAAATTTCCACAGATGAGCAAAGATTATTACCGCCCTTTTGGATAACATTCTGGTTTTCTGTATAACATTTTGAATTACATAATATTTTGCCTGATTTATTTTCAGGAAAATCATTTTAGTCCAAAAGAATCTGGCAAAATATTAGTTCTATTTTGTAGATTTGGTCCAGAAGTAAAAATTTGTAATTTGATGGCATTTTAATAGACCCGTACATTGTGATTGTAAAAATGGCATTGGCTAAAAAATAGATTGATAAATAATTTTGATACTAATCATTTTGTATGAATTGACTCCATTTAGTGCCCCTCCTTCTGCCCTTTCGCAACGACGTGCTTCCAAGGGGACGAAAGTGGCGGCAGTTCCCCCACAACGACACCTGACCCTTTCCGCGGACCAAAATGTGCAGCCGATGCTTGCGGAAACTGCTTCCGCGCGGGTTCACGCGGAACTGCCACGGATCCGTGTCAACACGGGAAGCGGGGACAGCCGATCCGTGGGAGGCGATCGGAGGGGAAGCAAGCGGGGCAGTGGCGGAAGCATCGGGGTAATGAGTCTTTTACGGGTTCTTCATCTACCAACTTAGGTAGCATGCTTGTCATATGACTCTTTCCCAGTATGTATTTTTATCCTTGTGAGTATTAGGCGGCATCGACAGTGCCGCAGTGTCCACAGTTTGGAGAAGTATCCGATCATTTGCGCACCATTCGTTACATATAAATGAATTCAATGGAACAATAAGAAGCGAGTTTGGTATTAAAAATAAGGCAAAAAAATTAGCTATAAAATGAGCCTAGGCTCATTTGGATGGGTTCACTGAGAAAAAAATTATGTCCTAATACTGCAAATTTGGCCAAAATCACACATTTTGGCCATAACTTATTTCATAATTGACAAATTTGAACAATTAGTCCCATTTTATGGCTATTTTTTTGCTCTACTTTTATTGTCAATATTGTCAAAATCGTTTATTTAAAGTTAGTTTCACCCGAATTATAATGAATAGCGCGCAGAAGACGGCGGATAACCTTTGAGGAAAGGGAAGGAGGAAAAATGTATGGCGGATGCCGACGGAAGTTCCCATTTTTCTTCCTTCTTCTTCGAAATTTCCTTCTAAGGCTCTGGTCCGGGAAAGACGCTGGCACACCAAACACTCGAAGCGAGTACCTAATTTATTATTGTTTGGAGAGTTAAGAATCGAAGCAATGGCGAGAAGCAATTAAGGGCAAAGAAAGAAAATCGGTGAGTCATCATCATCCACTGAAAGGGTTACTCATCAAAGAGAGAGGAGGCCAAATGATGTCATCTACTGTGGTGAGGGAGTGAAGAGCAGGAGGAAAAGCATTAATAAGCGTTTTATGGTGATGAGAAACTGGTAAACTCCGATCTGCAATCAGCATTGTCATCCTGTCGTATTCATGAACACGATAGCACACCTCGGGCCCGAAGGACATCATACCTAAGTTCGGCTCCATTTCATTGAGTTATGGCGTTGGTATGGGCTGCTTTCCTGCCCATGAAAACGGCTGCGTCGATATCCGCAATAGCGCCAATGTGCCATTACATCGAAGCTGCGAATGTATTTTCGGTTTCGGATGCGGCGACCATAGGACCATCCAGTAGTTTTTCTTCTGTGAGACTCCAATTCTTCTCGGACATCATGTTGCTCATCAGCTAGTGTTGAAGTACATAGCAGATTCCAGATATCCGTCTGGGTCCGTACGAAATCCTGTAGGGCCTTCTCCATGGAATCCATGGCGTCGGCGTGAGCTCGCATCAAATTATGAAGCCCATTCATTGTGGCGATTTGGGCCAGTCGGATGAGTTTTGCCGAAGCTGGCTGCACCAGAGCCGTTGCGGGCACTGGTGGTTCTTGGCGCATGGGGTTGAAAGAGAAGAAACTTTGGTGGTCGGCCGATGAAAGTGGAAGCGATGAGGGCATGTTGGAGATAGAGAGTGGAGAAGCGAAGCAATGCCGAGAATAATGGCCAAAGGGAAAGTGAAGGAAAAAGAGAGAGCCAAAGAGGGAACGAATACGCCTTATATAGTGGTGAAAAGGGGCGGAGCCTACAGAATGTATGACATCATATATACGAAATGGTGAGTCACCAAGAAAATGGTCACAGAGGGTGGTGACTGGTGACTCATCTATAGGAAGAGAGAAGAGGAACGAAATGATGTCATATGCAAAGAGAAAGAGCGGGGAATGGCATTTATGGCGGCGAAGACCCCACAGGGGAAAACTTCCTCTATGAAATAGGGAATAAGGGTGCCAGCGGCGATTTCGATAGTGTATTATTTAAAAAATAGAAATCTGCTGGAACCATAGGAGCAGGGGTGGACGTAATTACGGATTACGGATTGCGGATTACGGAAATTACGGCCTTTTTTGGGTTACGGATTATGGTTTACGAGTTACGGATTTTTGCGAAAAATCCGTAAAAAATCCTTAATTTTAAGCACCCCTAAGATCTAGAAATTTTGAAAATTTTTATATATTTTTCATATTTTTTGGAAAATTTTCAAAAGACTCACATTGTTGATTTTGTCTAATTTTCAAAAATTTTCACCGGCGGCCCCTATCGGGGCCGCCGACACCTTTAATACTTACTATATCATGTCTTGTTTTCTCGTTGACGGCGACATTTCTCTTGAGCTCACAAGGGAAATATTTCAGGTGGTCGTGGAATTTTGAAAAACGGTATTTAAAATTTGCTTCCGCCGAGACAAAAATCTCGCTCTAGGGGCCAAACAACTTTCTTTAATCCGTTCTTTTCTTATTCAATATTTGCTTCCAGAGCAATTTAACGCCCAAATGGTCTAATGGATAGTGCTACACCCTTCTTTTCTAGGGATTGTCGGTTCGATTCCACCGATCAGCAACTTCACTTTTCCCTTTCCTTATGCACTTTTTGATTTAAACGATTTTAATAAACTTTGAAAAATTATTAAAAAAAATTAATTTTTAAATGATCAATTTTTTCTGATAAACCCTTTTTATATTAATTTTTTGGGAGACAACCATTCGCCTGACATTGTGAGGGTAGAAATTAAAATTTTCAAGAGGTGAGGTTTCAAGAAGTCAAGGAAAAAATTTGAATTTTCATTAAGATAAAGCCTAAAATCTTAAAAATTTCTCCAGCACTACCGGGGCCGCCAGAATTCCTTAATTTTGAAAAGGTAAAAATTTTCCCCAATTTTCAAGATGAGCTGACATTTCTTTTAAAAATTCTAGGAAAAAACTTTCACTAGAAAATTTAAAAATGTTGCTTTTTCTTTACTATTATATTATTTTTTTCCAAATGTTAGGTTATTTTGATCAATAAATAAAAAAATTGATTTTTTCTACAGAAATAAATTTTTTCCAAAAATTACGGATTACGGATTGCGGATTACGGAAATTACGGCCTTTTTGGGTTACGGTTTACGGATTACGAATTACGGATGAAAAAATTCCAGTTACGTCCACCCCTGCATAGGAGTCATAGTGTTATTTTTCATTAGAAATCATAGGGTTTTCAAAAATGTTCATATACCTGTTTAAAAACAATAGGCTTTTGCTTTTTTTAATTTCATAGGACTCGTTTGCAATAATGGATTTTTCGTAAATTTTCTCATTTTTCACTAAATTTTCACAGCAATTATTAAAGAATTTATGGCTGGAACTTTTCAAAATTTACAAAGCTCATGTAAGGGATTCCTTAGTTGCACTCCTTTTCCTCTATAAGTTTATCCGCTGATTCATCCCATCCTTTCCCTTGCTGTTCTTTGATCACTCATCATTCTCTGTTGCGATTGCCCCGCCCATTTGCCTTGCTGTTTTCCCTCCCCGGGGTATCTGATCAGTCAGTCTTGCAAGCTTGCGTCGAATCGGAACAGGAGAGGAGAGGAATAAAGGAAGGCAGAACATCCCAAACCTATGGCCAGGGTTTCCTTCTTTGAGGTCGTCATCTTCCCCGTCCCAATGTCATTCTCTGGGGACCCAGCACCTATCACTCACTGGTAGCACCGGATGGTTCCCTATTTTTGGGAAAAGTTCCATCGACGACAAGACAACAACAACGACAAGACGACGAAACGCGCGGAAAATGTTCGGCCGGGAAAGCGGAGCTCCGTCTGTCTGCGGGCAGGAGAAAAATGAAATTTGATGTGCACTGAACGGGCTATGAATTGCACTGAGTGGGCCATGAATTGATGCACTGAACGGGCTATGAACTGATGATAAAGGGCGATAAAGTGACGACAAATTTATAAAAAGGCCCAAAAAAAACTGATCAAAAAAGAGGCCCGAAAAATAAGATTGATCAAAAAGAGGCCCGAAAAAATGAACAAATGATCAGATAAGAGGCCCAAAAGAATGAGAAACTGATCAGAAAAGAAGCCCAACAAAAAGAGAAACTGATCATGGAAGCCCAAAAAAATGAGAAAATGATTAGAAAAGAGGCCCAAAAATGACGAACTGATCAGAAAAAAGGCCCAGAAAAATAACAAACTGATCAGAAAAGATGCCCAGAAAATGACAAACTGATCAAAAAGAGGCCTAAAAATGAAAATTGATCAGAGAGGCCCAGAAAAACGAAAAACTGATCAGAAAGAGGCCAAAGATGAGTATTGTCTGCCTGCGGGCAGGAGAAAAATGAAATTGAGATATCAAAAGGGCGAAATTAGAAAATGATTAGGTATGGTCCAGGAATTTGTGAGAGAATTTGGTTTATTCTTGCCCAAACTAGCGTAAGAAAGCTCTCTGAGAAGTCCTAGGTTTTCACATCATGATTTTCGAAAGCCCCAACTTGACATTTCTGTGAGCATCAATCCCATGTTCAACTTATTGTTCGTTGAACAAAGTATAACAAAAGACCAAAGTACAATTTACGACTGCTTATTTGAGATAAATTTGCTTTGATTGTAATGCGATTCCGGTGGGAGATTAGTCATGATCAGCTGAGATGCCCCCCCGTCGAGATTCCATTAACTCCCTAGGCTAAAGAGCATCATCATCCCCTCCAAACGGATCCCTTTTCCGGAAGTTATGGGGAAGGAGAGTGGTTGCTCGGAGATAAAATCGCCGCAATCATTAGTAATGGTGCATGACTACGGTCACTGGAGATGACGAGAAAAGAATTTTTCTCAAATGCCATGAGAATGATTTTGGATTATGTATAGTATGATCACTTTTGTATCTTATAATTAATTAAGTTTTTTGTCTCTTTACTCCCTATATAACTGAGAAGGCAAAAGATGGTTAGCGAAATCGGTGTTGGTCTGCCTGAGGGCAGGAGAAAAATTATTGTTTTGAAGTTTGTATTCATTGTACTTTAATGTTGCCCTTCCCTTAAGGTTGGGATTTTCCCCTTAAAGGTTGGGATTTTCCGGATTACTAAACCTTAAAATTAGTAAGAAAACTCGGAAATGCTTTTATAATTTATTTTATTAACATATTTAATTTTATAACTATTTTTCATGCATATTTAGCCATAGAGACAATTAGAATTCACAGCTCTAATTTAAGGCTATTTATTGCCCGCGGGGCATCAGAAAAAGAAAATAATTATAAAATTATAAGATGTAAAATAAAGTTATAGAATGCGCTTGAAGGATTGATGATTGATGCAACTATTGCAATCGTAAATTTAATATTATTTATAATTTTTTTACTCTTTTTTTTCTCGTTCCAGCTAAAATTTGTATAAAATATATCAAATTAAGGTTTAGCTCATATAATCCCCCGAAAGTCTCAAAATAATCCATAGCTTTGACCCCTTTTTCGTAACTCGAAATTCGCACCCCAATTTGCGTCCAATCCATTTCCAAAATAAGTCTTGAAATGCTCTGTCTTTTAGCTCTTATTAATTAAAAATTTTTACAACAAAATAAATGTCACATGTCATAGCTAGATTCTAAAATAAGCATTTGGCTAAAAGGCAGTTTCATCTAGAAAAGTACAGAATATACAAGTTAAAATCCCTTTTATAAGCCTCTACCCAAGTGGATTTTTTTTTGTATGGTTATTTCGCTTTTTAATGTCAGAGATATTTAATTTGGTTTTTGATCCTAACCTATCGTTTTTTTTTGGCTATGTATTTTTCTTAGACCAGAAAGTCGGACTAAAAATGCTAAGATGGTTTATTTAAGTTCAATGGATGATTTATATGGATTAAAAGCTGTCAAATCAATGTTTTTATTTTAAAAAAAGCAATTATAATTGTTTAAATTTTTACTTTATACATAATAAGAGTCAGAGACATTTTTGATCACTTTTGATCATTTTCTTGGTGATTTTTCTGCGATTGTCTGACCTCTGACCATTATCTCTCATCGTTTTTTTATGTCTGTCCTATACTACATTTTTTACCGTCAAAGGGATGAATAATCCCTTTCAGCTTTACACAGTTACCTAACTTGCAATAGAGAAAAATTCATTTCAAGGTCATTTAACGGCAAGAAGCCAGGATTTCGGACGGTTCCGATTAAATTTGTCTTACTTTTCTTATATCAGATATCCAATTTTACGGTTGACTTTGTTGGTTTTATTTTGGTCTGCCTGAGGGCAGGAGAAAATTTTTTTTAAATATATATTTTTGCCTTTTTAAATTTTTGGTCTAATTTTTTTACAAGTTTCCTAAGTTCTATATGTTTCTTCCGCAAATTTCCACGCGCCTTACAAGTAGGTCGGTCAACTGTTTCCCACATTTATTTCAAAAAAATGAAATTGAAGAGAGAATTTTTTTCGAAAGAGAGAAAAAGAATTTTCAGGAATTTTTTTTTAGATTGTATTGCATTTTTGTATGGATTCAAATCGAGCTGGAGTTTTCATTTTCCGCAGAAATACCGATTTCGGCATTTTTTTCCGAGCCCTATTAACAAACCCTGTCTTTTAAATTCTTAAAATCTGCCTTTTCTTGTAAATTAGAGTTCCTAACAAAAACTTGCAAGGATCCATATCAAGGTTTTCCTGTGTTGTGCTCGCATAATTCTTTTGTTTTTTCTCAGACTCATATTGGACTTTTGGATAATAAGGATTTAATTAAAATATGAGTCATGGATAATAAATGTGATTTTGTCATTTTATTAAGTAAATTATAGTCATGTAAATGCCATTTTTTTTGCATATTCTGGCCTTTATTTTTTGAGCAATTTAATTTTATAATCCTGCTCTTCCATTTTTTTTAAGAACAGTGGAGTTACATAAAATCGGCGTAAAAATCCTGTAAAATCAATTTTTTTCGGCGCTATGATTTTATGACGCGAAAGCATGCTACGTTAATGATTGTTGTTTGTTTCTTTTTCCCTCTATTTATCCACTTTTTATGTGCTATTTGGCAAGAAGGAATTCGCTTCAAAAGATCATAGAAAAGTCCATTTCTACCGAGCGACTATTTTAATTTTAATTTGTTAACGATGTAAAAAATCCTTCTCTTTTTCTGCGATTTAACATGTGCTGATTAGCCTTTTCATTCTTTGGTCTGCCCGAGGGCAGGAGAAAAACGATTGTGTTATTGGAATGTTTTTTTGGCTAGTACATACTACATAATTATCATATATATATTTTTTTTAATTTTACTGTTTCTTTAGTTATACTTTATTTTTTGTAATTTTGGGACTGAAGATAGGTACATATAATAAGTAGGGCTGGCAAAAAAAGTCACAAAAAATTGCCAAAAAGTCGACTTAAAAAGTCACAAAAAATTGCCAAAAAGTCACGAAAATTGCTCAAAAATCCCAAAAAAGTCACAAAAAGTCAATTAAAAAAATGAATAAAATTGCAAAAAGTGCACAAAAAAGTAAAATTTTCTCAGCAAATGTATTTTTATTGTTTTTAGAAACAATTTCAATCCATAAAACAAATTAAAAATCAAAAAATAAAAGTTAAGAAAAAAACCAGGAATTTAGCAAAAAATTTTTGTAATTTCCATTAAAAAAATTGACGATTTTTAAATTTTGACACCAAAATTCTTTGAAATTTTTGTAGTTTTCCCAAAAAAAATTCGATTTTGAGCTATAAATT
>LDKF01001701.1:23482-43386 GCA_001026735.1 Rotylenchulus reniformis
GGGGTACTATTTTTCGACTCCATTTTTCTAGGGAGAAAATTTTTTGAGGGAGAAAATTTGCATAATATCAATGATGACCTGTCATTTATTGCAGGGGGGACTTAATACAGGAAATACGGTATCTAACTTTAAGTTCATACTTATAATAAATTATGATAAGGAAAGAAAGATTCATAGGCCATAACCATGGACACATTGTTTTTGGACTCATGGATTTGGCTCATAGACCACCTTCTTTTTTACTCATCAGTTTTCCCGTGGGTTATTTTCTCTACATGCTTCTAAATTTTTGCGAACAAAACACTCTCTGCCGCTGACTCCAAACAATTTAATCAGCAACTCCGTTAATTGTTCCCGAAAAGATTTCCCGGTTTATTCCAGGATGTTGACCATGCCGATGCGATCCAGCCAATTGGCAAACCTGGCAAATTGGCATTAATTCCCAGACTTCACTTGGGCGAGAAATTCCCCTTCAAAAGTCCACTGAGATTCAAGGATATTTTCAAACTGTTTGATTATGCCAAAGCTGTGGACGATGAGGAGGCTGCTGGAAACAAGCTTTTCAAAGTGACTGTGGCCATGCGTATCTCTGCTTTTGATTTCTTCAAGAATCGCCCTGTGGATTTGGAGGCCAAAGTATTTTTCATAATAGGATTTATCAACAATTTTACTTATTCTATTTGAGCTCGTATGGCCTTTTCGGTATGGAGGCTAGAAAATTGCTTATATCTAAAAAGTACCCCAGCTAACCAAGTGTAAAAAAGCTATGGCCAAATTAAACTTAAAAAAATCATGGTTTGGCCAACGATGTGGCCATACCTTTTTTATACTTGGCCAATCAGTATGCTCTTTTTTGCATCTTTATAGAGACATTTAGACCTATTTATTGACACCAAATTCATTTCTCTAAATTGCGCTTAAACTGAATTATAGGCAATTTTCTATCCTCCACACCGAAACACTGGCGATCTCGAGAGTCTCTACTAAATACTGTGATTTTGCGTTTTTTTTTGTTCAGCGACACGAATTGCGCACCCATCTTCAGCGGATTGCAAAAGATTGGATTGAAGAGGGCAATCCGTATTGTGTGGTCGAGATGAAAGTGGCCCAGTTGGAGGTAAAGGTCCCAACTTTTCTAAGATGCTTGGAAAATTAAGGATCATTCATTATCTTTAAAATAAAGCTCAACAATTTCAAAATTTTCTCTTATTGCCTTGTTGAAATTTTTATATTTTTCCTGAGAAAATTTCTCAGGAAAATAATAACAAAACTCGCAATAGGATTCTATATAAATGACTAATGACGGAACGCATAAAAATTGAATAAAACAAATCTAAAATAAAAATGAAGATTAATAAACACTGAGAAAAAAATATGAAAATTATTGAGAAAAAAACAAGAGATGCAAATAAATTCCTAACAATTTCATTTTAAATAAAATAAAATTAAAATATGAAAATGAAAAGATGCACTTTTAGATATGTAGATAAGATAATTTTTAATATTTATTAATTTTTCTTCAGTATTTCCGCCATTATCATTTAGCAGTAGTTAGTCTCATTATGAGTTTAATATTATTTTTTAACCAAAAAATACCTTCGTAAGGCCTCAACATGGTAGGGGATAAAGTTGCGAAATCATCATAGGTAAATCATAAAAAACCAAAAAATAAAAAAAAAACATTTATCTAATTTATAATAATCAATTTCATTCAAATTATGATTTTCGCACAAATTTTTGAGATTGCAATGATGGTTGGAGAATATTTCGCAAAAAACCTTCCATCGCTCATTCAATTCTGCAAAATTTTCTTGAAAAATTTCCTTATTATATTTTGAACATAATTAATAAAAAGTCATTTGAACTTCCAAAGAAAAATTAGCTGAAATTTAATTGACTCATCACGCATCATATGGATAACATGGAAGTTTTACAGGCATTTGACTTGATTGGGTTACATTTTGACGGTGAAGAGCAGCTCGAGAAGATTGCCAGAGGTCTGAAGCAGTTCGTCAGAGTTGCTTCTGTGTTGCTGGGGCAGGCTGATCGGGGCGAGGAGCTCATGGAGAACTTCAAACAGAACCTGCTGGATGAGTGATCAGGGAAGGGATGATGCGATCCTGATCAGTGATCACTGATGAGTTGGTATATGTTTTCAGATCACTGATTAAAACAGTAACATTCACTTTCCGACAGTAATCCATTCTGTTATCAATTGGCCAATCCAAATAAAACATTTTGTTTGAAAACCATTGTGAAATCACTGTGAGAATAACAAAGAGAGGGCGGTGGGTGGATGGACAACATGTTCTAATTGTGGGGTCACTGACTACTCGAACATTAATCTGAATTGCTTCAACAATGATGACCAATCAGGCATGCACATGGCTACGATTTTTCATAGCCGTAGCCGTTTGTAGCCGCGTCAATTTTCAAAAATTTGTAGCCGTAGCCGCCCGTAGCCGCGGCTAACCGCGGTTAGCCGCGGCTAGCCGTGTGCATGCCTGTGACCAATATTTTTTGAATCTTTTTATTGAAGGAATAGAAAATTTATTTAATTACTTGTATTTGAATTCCTATGAAATCTTAAATTGGGTAACTTTGATCAAAATATAAAATGTTCAAGTTGTCAATGTTCGAGGTGTAATGGGTTGTTTGTTCACTACCAAATTTCGCCTACTCATCAGCCAAAAAGCCAAGAATCGTTTAGAAATTCGAAAAAAACATTTTATGTTGAACTCGCAAAATGGCATGTGCTATTGGACGAATGTTTGATTTTGGACTGATGAATAGGCGAAACTTGATGTCGGCGAATCTTGGGGCAGCGGGTTCGAATGGTCAGTGTTCGAGTTGTCATGCCCCCTTAATGGTGTTAGGAATATTAAAAACGCACTTTGACCAACCAAAACTTTTTTATATGCTCTATCTTTTGGCCCGTTGGTTTTTCGAATTTCCATGAAAATTTTTAGAATAAATTCTGCATACATTTTTTCCCTTTTATAATTTTAGCTTAACAAGCATCAAACATTGAAGAACTTACTCATTTCTCCAAAATAGAGATTTTTACGTATCACTTATCACATTTTTCAAATTAACAAAAAGAATCACAATTTAAATATCTGCTTTTTCATAAAACTAAATTAGAGCTTTATTAAAAATGATTTTGAAGTTTAATTTTATTTTTTGGAGAATATTTTAATTTTATTCTATTTTCGTCATCAATCATCGTTTGTGCATAAGCCAATTGCTTAATTGCATAAAAATGGACGGAACAACGCCCAAAGATTGGCGAAAGTAATTATTCGTTGATTTTTGGGAAAAAATGAAAAGGAAATTAATTATTCTTAATTGTGATGATGATGATGATGATGAGCACTGGTGGAAGAACTTGGACGGAACATTGGAATAAATGTATATAGAAGTACAATTTTCACTATAAAAAATACAAAAAATTGTTAAAAATGTTCCGAATATTATTAATAAATTCTCACCAAACCATTCGAATAATGTATATAGGTAATAAAAATTAATTAAAAAAGGAAGAATCAATAAGTACCAAAATAAATTCACATTACAAAAATAAGAATAATTCCCTAAGGGGATCAAACATCCATCCTTCCTCCTACCAGCAGACCAATTTCCACTAGGCCACATCCGAATTTTAACAGGAGCTCCCCGCAAAATTCATTTCTCTGCTTTTTAAATTCTACAATCACAATTTAAAAAAATTTAATTCTGTCCAAAATCTCTTTCTATAATTTTTATGCAAAAATTTTTTTGCTTAACTTTTTGTTGAAAAATTTGGAAAAATCCACACATATACTGCCAAAGTACCGTATTAAATCCATGGAACTTATTAATTAAATATATATTTTTATTGCATTAAATTACATATTTATAAATTTCATTTTATATGGAATTCGCCATCCTCTTTTTGCTCTTTTTATTTCCTCTCCTTTTGCTTTTCTGCGATTCTGCAGGTACCTTATTGGATAAATTTTTGGTTCGGAAAATGAAATTTTAAAAAATTAGGCATCAACAACTGTCCAATGCAAGTGATCCGGCACATTATCGTGAGAACGCTTGAGGTGGTAAATGAGGAGGATGCGCCCTTGCAGATGCAGGTGGGGGAGACATACAATGAATTTTAACGATTAGAGTGATTTGGAAAAAAATAAGAGGTGTGCAAAATATATTACCCCGATTCCCTGGAGAACAAGAATGTAAATATTATTTATAATTATAATATGTCGAGGTGTTAAAACCAAAATCCTTTAAAATTTTGATCCATACAAAAGAACACATAAAATGCACGTCAGAAAATTTGGAAATCCCTTTAAGTTTTAATTTTTTGAAGCGATTTTTGTTTGCATTAGAATAAATCTCCGCGCGATCATACATTGTGAGGAATGGACTACCGGGAAAAGGTATTTATTAGGACTAGGTGGAGGTCCACGCCCATTCCTAGGAGTAACACTCCCACTCCGATGAAAAGAGTAAGGCGAGGAAAGAGAAAGAAAACGCTAATAAGCACAATCAAACAAGCGCTTCGAAACATCCTGAATCCTGACTCCAAAAAAGAAAGCCAGATTTCCACATTTTTTTTTCTGACGCGGATTTTACAAATAAAGATATCTATGTTATGTTATTGCTTACTCTATGTTATATGGTTATATCTATGTTATTGCTTAATTATTGCTTAGTTGATTTTTTTTATAGTTGGGAAAATTCTAAGGTTATCCGCCGTATAATGGAGGACATTTACGGCGGAAACTGGGGAGTTCTGATCATCAAAGAGCCTCCGTTGATCTCCACCTCGGTCCATTGGACCTTCCCCGATCATAGGTTAGAATTCATTTAAAAAAACAAATTTAATTCGCTCAAAAAATGATTTTAAATTTTCAGACATCGCGACGGATCGGCCGCCTTTTGTCTGCACATGGAACGAGGCTGGCAGTACAACGTGTTCAAGACGGGAGATCAGGACACGGAGGATCGGTTGACGGTAGAGGAGCTGGTGGAACAGCTGAACAGGTCGGCAAATTGGGGCAAATATCGTATAAAATAATATGTACCGAGGAGGAATTCGCGAGTGGAGAGAATGTGATTGAAGAAAAGATCTTTATAACAGCATGATACAAAAAAGTGCCAAAATGGGTGTTACAAAAAAAGTGCCAAAACCCAAAACTTTCCCCTAAACTTAGGTAGGTATTTAAAAAATTGCTAGAGCAAAAGTTCCACCCACAAGTTGTGAGGATTTTAAAAATTCGAAATTCGAGCAAAAACTTCGAACTACATATCCTCAAAAAACTCATTTTTTATATCTTCGAAAAACTAAAAATGTCATAAGATTCTGAACAAATTTGTCGCTGGAAGTTCCTGCCAGCAAATAAAAAAAAAGTTTTTGGGGAAGGTTTTGGGTTTTGGCACTTTTTTGAACATCCATTTTGGCACTTTTTTGTAACGACCCAGCACCTTGATCGTTGTTGGCAATCCAGGAGGATGTTATTATCCTAATCCTTAGTTTGATGTCAAATTAAATTTTTGATATTATTATAAACAAAATGCCTTTTTAAAACTTCCTGCTAAGGACAGAAGTGAAAATCTGGCCAGAAAACAGGATAGGATCCTTTTTTAATTTGTAATTTTGCCATTCTCACTTATTATTTAATCTGATCTACACATTTTTAGTCTAAATTCGACGCAACCAGCGAAGAGAGCAACGAAAGTGGAGGAGAATGATCAGAAAAAGACCGTTGGATTCTTCACCAATTCGTTGCTAATTGATCGGAACAAATAATTGATTAGAGCAGTAGGAGAGCGACCATATCTTTTAATCATTTATATTTTCGTCGAAAAAGGTAGGAATATGAGTTCTATCAAAGAAAATCCAGAATTGGATCCAGGTCCTGTATCTTGATTACCGTATTTCCTGTAACAATTCCATAAATTCCTTCCCTGCAATAGACCCCCTTTGAAGAAGGGTTGAAAAGTAAATCCCTGTATCGTATTTTAGAGGCTCCTCAAAAACTTTAATACGCGTCAAAATTTGTTCGTGAAAAATAAATATATGTAAATTATACAAGCGATAAAATAACATTGACAAAAAAATTGATTAGAGATCCAACGGTCCATGGGCTCCTGTCTCTTGAAGCTGATCGGACACTGATCCCTAGTCCTCTCTCGCCTCCATCTCGCTGTCTTTCCCATCACTCTTTTCACCCTTCCCCGTGTCATGCCGATATCTTTAATCTATGCTTCTCAGCCTTCTTTTTTCTTGTTAGCCAAAATATGTATTATTTTTGTATAAATAATTATTTATTCTTTTTTTAAACACCAACAATGAAAATTACAAACACAGGAAAGTGGAATTTGGATAGAATTTTTAAAAATATTCCAGATTTTGGTCCTTTTCCAGCTTCTCAGCTTTAAGCTCGTTTTTCGGTACAAAATTTGAGCGGGTACAGCTCCGGAATATGGTGCTCGTCCGGATGCGCATTGTACAAAAACACGCTGAACATTTCTTCCATGGTCAATACGCCGGAGGGAACTAAATTTTTTAATTTCAAAAATTTAAACTATGAGGTAAAAATTTAAAAAATATTAATCTACATACCTATACTATACAATCATTTATGTTTATAATATAGGGCTCAAAAACATATAAAAACATATACCCCATAGTTAAATTTACCAATTTCCTTCGCAAAAGTTGCTTGATCCATCAATGTGAAGCGAATTTTGAACAGTGCCGGGCCAAGCAGTTGGCGCCGATCCTGGCCAGAACATTCCGGCAAATTTGATTGGCGACAATGTTCATCCGTCCAACGGATCGCCTGATAAGAAAAATTCGAAATCGATCGACGACGGAAGTAATCGATAAATAATCGAATAGAAATAAAAAATCAAACATCACTGAAACTGGTACCTAGGCCTCTATCATAAAGCAGAAGGTTCTGAGACCTTGTTCCGGGCGTCGATAGCTCTTTGTCAATTTTTTCTCAAAAAAGATTTTTTGGTAAGAAATATCATATTAGATCGAAAGTATAAAAAGTCATTGTGCAGAATTTTATGCTCAATCTTCTGTGGTATATTTTGTTTTTTCGAAATTCGAACAAAGTTCGAAATATTCGTGAAAACCCCATATTTTTCGATATTTTCGATAAATTTCGGACTTTTTGTTCGAATTTCAAAAAGATATATAAATATATATATCCCAGAAGATAGAGAATAAAATTTTGGCGCAATGGCTTTTTATACTTTTGATCTAATATGTCCCAAAAAAGTTTTTGGCCAAACTGGCCACATTGGCCATTTTTCCAAAGACATAACACCTGTGACAACATAGAACTTACAGCTCTCCAGAGTGCGATCTCGCCCTCCTGTTTGCGCGACATTATCAGCTCGTTGCGTCCGAACAATTCCGTCAACAGGTCCAGTTGAATGTGCGGAAACTGATCACTTTGGAGCACCGCGTAGATGTGCAGGTCCACACAGTCCCAGCAGCGCCTGGTCAGGCTCTGAAATCGGGCCGATTTTTTTTTGTATTATATGCAAAAGAGACTGATGAGCAAAGTTCTATGGTATTTGTTAGAATTTCGAGATGCCGGATAAGGGCGGCTGGAGAAATTGAAAATTTTGACTCTTTTCCTAAAGAAAATTGTTCAACTTCCTTTTAATTCCGATTTTTCAAAAAAAAAATAATTCTGCTATTTTATCAATTGACCAAAAATAAGAACAAATCACAGGAATAAGAACAGATTCAAGGGGCTATGACTTAAATTGGAATTCAGACCGACTTAAAAAGTCCATGTTTATGGTATAGATCATGATAGTAAAATATTTTTAAAAAATGTATCCTTCTCGACCGTAGGGAGCTGGGATATTAATAAGGGGCTTGTAAATAAAAATTCGAATTTTTTGCGAAAAACTCCATATTTTATATTTTCGAAAAATTTTGAATTTTTTGTTCGAATTTCGTAAAACTAAAAATGTCAAAAGGAAGAGCATAAAATCCTGTGCGATTATGCAAGTTTTGGCCAATTAGGCTAAAAAAACTTTTTGAAGAACTTTTTGGGTTTTGATATTTTTTAACGACATGGCACCATCCACGTTGTTAAAGGGTCTGCCCCATTCATTGCCAAATTCCTCACCGTTGCTGACCCAATAAGTTGGCCCATCCCGGAGAGATGAGCGTAGTTGAGTAGGCCCAACACTTTGTTGGTCTCCAGCGGAAAGTCCACACAAGCTTGGAGCAGCCCGTTCAGGAGGTACTTGTCCGCTAAATGCCAAAATGCTAGACTACTGTAGGTCATAGAGACCATTCGGAACTTATATGAGAGCGAAACCGTGTTGAGTTTTGCCAAAAAGTTTCAAATAATATAAAATATTTATAGAAACATAATTATAAAATGGCTATAAATATTTAATGGCATATAAGTATCAATATAAATTACATATAAAAAGTAAATTTATTGTAGAATGCGAAGGAACTGGAACTTTTTTAGAAAAACCGGAACTGGGACTGACCACAACTCTGAAAACCGATTCCGGGACTTTGGTCTCGGGGTGTCCGGGAGTCTCGAACCAGTTCCGGCCTCGGTTCTATGCAACCCCTAATTTAATGGTACATAAAGTAAGGGACCCCGAGAAAGCTGACTTAATTTTAAAATCAAAAATAGTCTATACTGGGTTCCCATTTAAGTTGACTTGTCATGTTTTTTTTTCAATATTTACAATTATTTTTTTAGAATATTCTCAATTCTGATGCTTTTTGGCAAACGAGCCAGCACCGAGCGAAACATCTAATGTGGTGCGGGAAGATAAAAAATACCAATCTGACCAAAAATACCAATCTGGCCATACACTATCTTTTTTGGTTATTATTATGGTTTTATTGTTGATTGAAAAATGGGGCTTTACTTGTTTTTTATTATTTTCATCTAATCATTTTTATTTAATCTTGTTATTCGTTTTTTATGTCACCGTTCTTGATTTATAAAAATTCCTAAACTTGTATTAAAAGCAATAAATTGTACTGTTCTAAAGGCTACCTGCCATATGGGGATTTGGGGATCCGACAGTTGGAGGTCAATCGATACAAATCGGTTCAAATTACTTAGTAAAACCCGGAAAACCATTTTTGATCAAAAATAGAGCAAAAAAATAATAATCGGTTCAATAAAATTAGCCTAAGCCCGCTTTAATTGCCCATAACAAATTTATTATAAATTGACCTAAATTTGGAAAATAGCGATACTTTGGCAACAACTTTTTTTTGTAATGGGCTAATTAATCCGGGTTTTAGGCTTTTTATAGCTTTTTTGCTCTATTTTTAATAACAAAATGGTTTCTCCATAGGTTAGTCCCTCAAACGAACCCGCTCTCATCACATCAAACAGGTTGTCGTCGTTGATCTCGCTGAGCTCGTCCGTGTAGATGTAGTTGAGCATGATCCTGAAGGTGTCCGCCTCGATGTCATCCACAATGATCGGCTTCATCTCTTCTGTTGCTTCCATGGCATCTTTGTCTTTTTCGAAGCGGAACATGGCACTGAACACGTCGGAGGTGGAGCTCAAAATTTCCTTATGGGCTGAGATAAGCTGGAAAAATTGAAAATGCAGTCATTTGGGTGGTGCTGAGCCGTTACAAAAAAGTGCCAAACCCCAAACTTTTTATTAAGACTTGTTAGTACAAAATATAAAAGGCAAAGTTGGGTAGAATTTTATGCTCTTTCTCCTGATATTTTTAATTTTTCGAAAGTCGGCCAAAAAGTTCGAAATTTTTCAAAAAATCCAAAAATTGGGTATTTCATGAAAATTTCGAACCTTTTGTTCGAATTTCGAAAAATTAAAAATACCAGAAGATAGAGAATAAAACATTGTCGCTTGAAGTTTTGGCCTAGAAAGCCTCAAAAAAGTTTTTTGGGGAACTTTCTTTGTTTTGACACTTTTTTTGTAACGAAATATCACCATTAGAAAAAAAGTCCAAAAGGAAGAAGGAACTAGATTAGCACAGAATGGGATGCGCTCAATAAATTTTCAAAAAATTGTTAAAATCTACAACTGGTTTTGACCTGTTTATTGTCCTTGGATGTGCCGACCAGGAATTGGACATCAGCGCCCTCCATGGTTTCCCACAAGTTCCTCATCCTAAGCGAATTCACGAATGGGAAAATATCTGCAAGGAAAAGTTAATTACCGTAAAAACTGTATTAAGCCCCCCCCCACCCCNCTGTAATAGACACCCCCTCAGCAGAGGGTCTGAAAAATAAGACCCCCTAGGGTCTAATAGTTTTACGGTATTATGAAAATCTTGGAAAGCATGTTACATTCCACCCATTCTCTGAATCAAAAGAGACACATAATAGTCTAATAGTTAGAGATGGACTCATCAGCAGGGCTAGGCATGGCTGGCCCGGCCAGGGCCGGGCTTGGTCTATGTAGTTGTCTGCGGGCCCGGCCCGGGCCGGCCTGGACAGACCCGGTGTAGGGAAAGTTTCAGATCTCAGATCAAAAATTTTGATTTATTTAATAGAAAGGAAAATGAGATTAAAAATAAAAAAAATTTTATTAAAAAATAATATAAAATTTAGTTAAAATTTAAAAATTTTGAATTTTTAAAAAAATTATCGGACGCTCATAAGATGAATTTTTTATGATTTTAAAAAAACATCGAAGTAAATTGGCCTTTTTAGTGTGAAGTTTTTTGGAAAATTTTGTGGAAAAAGATTTTATCTATCTATGTTGGTACATAAAAAATAATAAATTTTTTAAATTCATTTAAAAGGCTAATTTTTTTTGGTGATTAATAAATTTTTAAAGATGATAGAATGAGTCAAATATACAGTATTATTTGCAATTGTAATTCCTGATATTTTTTATTGTTTTATTTGGTTAAAAAATAATTTAAAAAAAAATTTTGATGAAAAATTTTTTGTGAAAAATTTTGACGAAAATTTTTTGGGAAAAAATGGCAAAAAAAATTCTTCCGGTCAGCCCGGCCCGGCCGTGCTATTTTTGTTGAGGTCCGGGCCGGGGGTCGGGCAGGCCCGTGCCCAGCCCTGCTCATCAGTTTATATATAGATACTAGGAGTTTCATAGGAACTATATACAACTGAAATAAGCCCAAAACTCAAGGATCAAAGAATAAATCTTTGAGCCATAATATTAAAAAATATTAAACTAGATGAATTCAAAAGCGCTCTTTAAAAAATTGTATGATTTTTTCAAATGGTTTTTGTTGGATTTTGGCTGCCGGAACTTAGGGAAATCAGCCCATTTTTAAGTGCTCCAACTCTAAAATTATGTGTTTCAAAATCCTCCAAATCAATGTTGAAAACTTCAAAAAATTTTGTGCTCAATTAGTCCAACGATACAAAAAATACTATGCATGTTTTTGGACAGAAATTTTTCCAGATTCACCTGTAGAAAACTTGCTTTTTGAACACTTCTTTTTCAAATTTATTATATAATTATTTTTTATAGACTTCCATTTTTTGATATTGAATTATTGACTTAGATTTTTCTCTGTTGATTGCTAATTGTCTGGTTAGCATTTATCTTACTTCAAGCCCTGAGGAAGCTCCGCCTGGACTTGGACCTCGATGTCCAAATAGTCAGATTCCTTTACTGATCGCATGTAAACAAAATAGAAGTCTCTGTCCACATGATGTCCATTGTCGCAGATTGACATGCGCTTCAGCCCTGGACCGGGCTGAAATTGATCGTTCTTTGATCACACTTATGCGTTTGCACAAATTTGTGTTTTTTGCCCCAATTCGCTCAATTTCCCCCATCCTCTCATTCCAACTTGTTTGTGACTACCCCCATTCTTTGATCCCCCTCGCCGAATACTCTTACATTTTCCCCCAAACTAGCTTCTTACGTCAATCCCCTACTTTCATTTGTGCCTATTTAAACCCGCCTTCATGCCCCAGTCAGGGTCCGTCCTCCTCCTCCCTTCGTTCCTTTCGATCCAGCGACAGCAAAACCCAGCGACAGCGAAATCCACGACAACAAGACCCAGCGAGGCGAGACACAGAGCGAGACCGTCAACAGAGCCCGACAACAACGTCCAATCGATCCACCATCCATTCCACCCACCCCCTCCCCTCACTTTCCACACTTTGTCCCATTTCCATCCTTGAATAAAGCACTACCCTCAAGCCCTTCTGATATTTGGAGTTCAAGCCGGCACCCACCGGCATTCTTTGTAGTGGTCTGGAGTCAACCACTACACCATACATTATATCTTCCAGCCAAACATTTTTGTCCATTCCCCGCGCATTTTGCTGGGCGTTGAAGGTGTGCCTCAGCACCTCCTTTTTGTGGGTGTGACCCGACACTTTTATTGTCATGTGAGCTGCGCAACTCCACCCATTAGCTGTGGCAAATATAATAGGGTGTCACGACAATTTTCGGCACCAGCCTATGACTCGGCTCAAACGAAACNAGCCCGGCTCAGAGTGATCAGCCCGGCCCAAGTCAAGTTGTAAGAAGGGGTGGGATTTCAAAGTGGGAAAAACACACTTTCGATTGACCTCCGTGTCCTTCGAATTTGCTGTTCAAAAGGGATAAAGGCAAATTATTTGTTTGGATCTTCGTATTCATTCAAATAACCAACCGATCCTTTGTCTGAACCTTCGTGTTCATTCAAAGCTGAAAAGTCCAAGAAAGGACAGCCAAATTGAATCGTTTGTTTGGACCTTCGTGTTCATTCAATCGAACGAACAACGACCGACACAAAATGTCAGGTCCAATCCAAGGCAAAATCCTCGGTGCCTTGAAGGCAATAGCAAAGGCCAAGAATGCGGCAGATTTCGCTGCTCAACCTGACAACACCATGACAGCAACAGTGAACGCTTTTACCATGGAAAGTCAGCTTGCACGGATCAAGCAAGAGATCCGGTTGATGGAGACATGCATCGACGACTTGAGAGTCGCAAATAATGATTGGACTGACCTATTGAGGAAAATGTCGAGCGCCGACAGAGAAGAAGAGTCAGCAGTTTACGGCAAGTTCCAAAAGGACAAGAAGCTCGACGACAAGACAGATGAAGCAAGGGATAAGCTGCAACTACTCAGAGATCGGGAGGCAAAACTCTCAGTTCAGGCAAAAATATACCGAGCACGAGCAGACAGAGAAGAACGAGATGAGAAACTGGCATATGCCAGAGAACTTCAGGCAACGGAACAGGCGAAACCAGCACCTGGATTGCCAACAATGGCACCGATGTATCAACTGCCTACAATGCAGCTCGAGAAATTCAGCGGTCAGCGCAGCAAATGGCCCGAGTTTTGCGAAAGCTTTTGCTCTGTGGTCGACGGAAGAAGTGGCACGAAAGCAGAGAAGTTAAATCTGCTCAGAAGCTTGCTAGATGGAGAGCCACGGGCATTGATCGCAGGATTGCGATTGGAAGACAAGAATTACGATCTGGCCATGCAGATGCTAAAGAATACTTACGGAGCAAAGGATGTGTTCATCCGCGACTTGTACAACGAATTGGCCAATCTACCGAGATGCAACAGCGTGAGAGACAGCAAAGTACTCCTACTGGAGATCGAACGCATCACGAGGCAACTTGAGTATGCTGGAGAAAACATCAACGGACCAGCGATATACAACGCGCTTGAGAAGAAGCTGACGCCCAGCATGTTGCGGACAATCCTGATCAAGAAGAGGGAGGATCCAGCGAGTTGGACAACAATCAAGTTCCGGGAGACATTATTCGAGGCAGTTGAGCGAGAAACAGAAATCCTGGAAACAATGGAAGAATATGGACACAGGTCCCCTCACTCACAGCGACAGCAAAAATGGCCGCAACAGAGGCCACAGGAAGTCAACAGATGGTCTAAAGACCAACAGCGCAAGACAACGTTCACAGGATCGACTTTGGACAGCGAGAAAAGATCCAACAAGATGAGATCATCCTCAGGAGCCAGATCTGATAAATCCGGCTCAACAAAAAACAGCGAACAAGGAGGACGGCAAAGGCCACCCTACCCTTGCACATTCTACGCAGGCAACCATTGGCACGAGGAATGCCACCAACATCCAACAACCGAACAGCGAGAAGACGTCATCAGAGAGAAGAAACTCTGTTACAGATGTCTGAAGAAAGGGCATACCGCGCGAAGATGTCCAAAGCCATTGCAATGCTTCTATTGCAAAAGATGGCACCCAGCAGCTTTGTGTCGACGACACATGCAATTGAGGAATGAGCAATCGCAATCATCAGCCAATTGGAGATCACCAGCGAAGCCCGAAGACATCAGTCAGTGTAATACAATAAAGAAGGATGATGATAAAGCATTGCTGATGACAACTGATCTAACAATCTTCAACCCGGAAGCCGCAAATAAAAGTATGGTTGCAACTGTTTTTATCGACCCCGGCAGCCACAAGTCGTTCATCACTGAAGAAGCAGCAAAGAAGCTGCAACTATCTTCAATCGGGAAAGATGATTGCAACATCATACGTTTTGGAGAAAGATATGCAAGGAACTACCCCAGCAATCGCGTAAAAATGGGTATGATTGGCATAGCTGGCTCTCCACTCTTCACAACACTGAACACCACGAAGTTCATTGCAAATGGGATTCAAGGAATCAATGCACCAGCGCTAGACAGCGAAGAATTGCAGCAAACCAAGCTGGGAGGCATTGAAACAAAGACACCCGATGTGCTGCTAGGAATGGATTTGTGGCCCGAACTGAACGTGTCCACTGGAAAGAAGCTACAATCTGGATTTACGCTTTGTTCATCACGACTCGGAAATTTGATCTGCGGAACAGGACAACTTGAACAACCAAAGGAGATAGAACACATCAACTTTGTCACCATGACCACTCCTCCACAAGACAAGCCACAGAGAAGAAAACAGCAGCAAGGCGACAAGCCATCACAGCGAACCACCACTCAGCAATCCGAGAAGTCCAGCGAGAATCAGCAGCATACAGTCAAAGAAGACTCGACAACCAGTGGGATTTACAGCGACAATACAGCGTCAGAAAGACAGGCACAGCAGTTTCACCAACAACCAAAGCCAACCGTCAAAGATGTGATGCAACTCATTAAGCTTGTGCGAGCAATCCGACGAAACAACAGTACGAAAGGAGTGACATCACACCATCCTTCGCCGCCGGGAGTGTCGCAGATTGACATGCGCTTCAGCCCTGGACCGGGCTGAAATTGATCGTTCTTTGATCACACTTATGCGTTTGCACAAATTTGTGTTTTTTGCCCCAATTCGCTCAATTTCCCCCATCCTCTCATTCCAACTTGTTTGTGACTACCCCCATTCTTTGATCCCCCTCGCCGAATACTCTTACATTTTCCCCCAAACTAGCTTCTTACGTCAATCCCCTACTTTCATTTGTGCCTATTTAAACCCGCCTTCATGCCCCAGTCAGGGTCCGTCCTCCTCCTCCCTTCGTTCCTTTCGATCCAGCGACAGCAAAACCCAGCGACAGCGAAATCCACGACAACAAGACCCAGCGAGGCGAGACACAGAGCGAGACCGTCAACAGAGCCCGACAACAACGTCCAATCGATCCACCATCCATTCCACCCACCCCCTCCCCTCACTTTCCACACTTTGTCCCATTTCCATCCTTGAATAAAGCACTACCCTCAAGCCCTTCTGATATTTGGAGTTCAAGCCGGCACCCACCGGCATTCTTTGTAGTGGTCTGGAGTCAACCACTACACCATACATTATATCTTCCAGCCAAACATTTTTGTCCATTCCCCGCGCATTTTGCTGGGCGTTGAAGGTGTGCCTCAGCACCTCCTTTTTGTGGGTGTGACCCGACACTTTTATTGTCATGTGAGCTGCGCAACTCCACCCATTAGCTGTGGCAAATATAATAGGGTGTCACGACAATTTTCGGCACCAGCCTATGACTCGGCTCAAACGAAACCCAGGGAAATGAGTTTGGTGCCAAAAGTTAGAGCACTAAAAATTTGGTCCGTTGAGAAAAAAAGTTATGGCCAAAATACACATACAACATATTTTCCAGAATTGGCCATAACGTATGATCGTTCCAATTCATAGGGATTAGTCTAGAACTTTTGGCATCAAACTCGTTTCTCTGGCTATGATTGAACCGACTTATAGGCTCTGGTGTCAAATTTCATGGTTCAACGATTGATATATTCAACCTTTTTTTCTTTTGTTTCTTATCCGTTTTATAAATATATCAAACTCAAAACATCCTCTAGAGCCTTTTTAACTGTTTGGTTGGCCAAAACTATTAAAGGCGAAAAATATGCAGAATTTATTCTATGCATTTTGACCTTTTAGTTTTTCAAAGTTCCTTGAATTTTTCGAATGAAATTTAGAAGGCAATTTTCTATAATTAAAAATATAAAGGTCAAAAAGATAATATAAAATTCCTGCATATATTCCTTTTGAATTTCTGCTGGTCTAACATAGTTTTTAAAAAGTTTGGGAATAACTAATTTATTTCGCAAGCAACAGTTATCATCATCCTTAAGCGTTGTAGTCGAAATTTTTTGATCGCAAAATTACAACTCATCAATGATTTCACTTTGCTTTATACTTTATAGTGTTTGTTCGATTAGCAGAAAAACGGAAATGCCATACCAATACGAGGCCAACCAATATGACCGTCGACGCCTTCCGCGTTGCATTGGACACTGATGCTGAGCTGGTGACCGTCAACAATACGCACCAACAGACTCCAGGGCAGGCCCCGGATGAACACGGGCTCCTCACTCACCTTTCTGAACTGTCCTGCCTCCCCTCTCCTCCCTATCCAGTTGGACACATTTTCGATTCTCATGTGCAGCACACCCTCGGGACTTTGAGAATCTGAGAATTGGGAAAATGGCATAAATGAAAAATTTCCAAGAATTTTAAAAATGCAACAAATAAATATATACTCATGGCACTATAGTATGCTAACAGGGGGCACTATAATAACGGGGGGCAGAAGTACCCCCTGTTAACATACAAAAATATCACCAAATCAACAGGGTTTTAATTTTAATTTGTTAATTTGATAAATGCTTGTTTGTCCTCCCCATTATTAGTCTCCCACACCCCCTGTTAATATATGTATTAGTACCAAATCTGCATCCAAAATGGTATAAAAGGAAAGGGAATCATTTAAAATGGAATAAAATGGATTGGCCAAAAATCACACAAATTTTCGCACCACTTTTTGGTGTTGGCCAGAAGGCTCTGTTGAAATAATGCCCTTTATTGAGATCTACGAGTAACAATTGTTTTTTGCAATATCAAATTAAATAAAATTCCCATTTTAATGGTAAAAATTAAGGTGGGATAACCTCAATAATATGCATAGCACCTAGAAACTTTCAATTCTAAATTTAATTTTTTTTTCGCTGAAAATGTGGACCAAATCAAACAATCCATATTCTTTGATTTAACCCGATCTTTGTTTGACAATAAAGTCAAAATTTTTGAAAATTAAGAACAGAATCACCAACCGGAAACCTTTGAATCGGGTTTTAAAAATATAGCCCTGGAGGTTCTAAACAGAAAATACGGTAATTCGCACCACATCTTAAAATACTAAGAAGATTATTAATAGAAAAAATAAATTTTGGAACACAAACAAGTACCGCAGTACGGTACGTATTTTATAAGTAGTATGTTAAACAATGTTGAAATACTGTATTTTTTACGCGTTTTCAGTATTCATATAGGTGCTCACCGACGGTGTGCATTAGCTTCCAAATTGGTCCACTGTGAAAAAAGTTAGGTATAGCCAAAATAACATAGAATTTTAACCAAATTTATTACATTGGCCATAACGTTTTCACAACGGCTGAATACGAGCTGACTTAGGCTCATTTTGTAGCTAATTTTTTGTACTATTTTTTTAATACCAAAAAACATTTCTATAGGTTTGGTTTGAACCGAGTTATAGCAATAGCCGCAAAAGACGTATAACCTTCCCCGACTATTGGTTGCTGCTGGTTTTCTCAAAACTAACTCCATAGGTTTTTTTAAATTATTTTATTGGTTATAACTGTTAATTTTTAAATATTTTAGCTTGCCATCACAAGATGATATGGTGGAGGAAGACGAGGAAGAAGGTGTATTGGACGAGGAATGCTTGAACCAACGCGCCAATCTCTTCATTCCATTGGTCTGATGGACAGAAATTATGGCCAAAATCAGCAAAAGTGCCAGTTTGAAGTGCATTTTTGATAAATTAGATCCTTCGAAATTGTGAAAAATTGGATTTTTTGGGGAAAATCTGATAATAATTATTTTTTAATTTTTTAAAATTACTTTTGAAGAGGTATTCTTTCAAAATACAAATTAAAAATTTAAAAAATGCTTTGCGAGCTTAGGAATTAATTTTTTGCTTTTAAATGATGCCAATTTATATATGCGATTATTGCAAGCAAATCCATTGTTTAATTGAGGCACAAAAATAACACAATGTTCAATTAAAAAATTATTATAATGAAAAAATAAATAGTTGATGACGTTGAACAATGGAACTTGGTCATTTCGAATGGATTAGAAATGTACGATCATTAACAGATCATCATTTTGACCCCTCTCCCCAACTAATCAGTCTTAATTATTGTTCATTTTGCAGAAAAATTCTAAAAAATTTTCAATTTTAAATTTTTTCATTTTTTGGTATTTTTTTAATTGCGTGGAAGGGTTTTGAGATTGTTTTTATGAAAATACAAAGCATTTTCTATATTAAGTCTCCTCCCTGCAATTATTCCCCTCCCTCTATTAGACCAATCTCTGCTGAAGAGGGGTTGAAAAATAAGACCACGTTTGTCTTAATACAGTAAATACGGTAGATCCGATTCACAAATAATTTGACCTTTTTGGTCAGATGAAATACAAGGTGCGGAAAAAGTTCAGAAAATTTATAAAAGCTAGCTATTTGGAAAAATATCTTTAAGCAATTAATTTTTCGCGCACCCTTCTCCAGTGATTGTGGCCTAGGCCGGTTTCAAAGCAACTTCAATGAATCTGTTGTTGTGATTTTTATACACGAGAACCTCTGACACAATAATGAAAAGGCCAATTAATTTATTGCGCTGAGCTTTTAAAAGTTGACTTTTTTCCATAATCCCGGAAACAACTTTTTCTCAAGGTACATTTGTTGATTTCATCCGGTGCGCTGTTGCATTGGTCTATTTCATCTCGTGTTATGATTTTTGTTTAATATACATCCTCTTAATAATATTTGGCCGAAAAAATTAATTATTTAAAAATATTTTTACAACTAGATAGCCGTTATAAAAGTTCCCGAACTCTTTCCGCACCCTGTTTCTGTCATGGTCATGTGGTGCCCAGTCAATACCGCCGATATATAAAAAAAACTATGAAAATCCCATAAAATCATAGAAATCATATTTCGAGGGTGCTGAGAACCCAAATCTGAAATTTTCATCTTTTTATAGTTTCGGCCTTGTAGCAAAAAAAAATTCGGCCAAACCTTTTCTTCTTGCACTTTTTAAAAGCCCTAGCACCAATTAAACATCTGCCTTTTCATAGGTAATTTATTGCTTTATTACTGTATAATTTTGAAGAATATTTTTATTACATAATTTATGGCATAGTTTATATTAATTTTTTGGCGAAATTATCTATTTTCTTTATTATTAATCATCGGTGCATATAATAATTGCGCAAAAATCGACGGAACAACGCCCAAATATTGACGAAAGTAATTATCTGTCGATTTTGGGGAAAAGTGAAAGGGAAATTACTTAATTATGCATTAATTATTGTGATGAGGATGAGCAATGTGGATCTTAGAGGGAACTTACAACATTCACTATGAAAAAAATCATTAAAAAATAGTCCGAAAATTATTATTAAATTTTTATCTGATAAAATAAATCATTGATAAGACTAAAAAGGAAAAAATTGAG
>LDKF01001702.1:0-23272 GCA_001026735.1 Rotylenchulus reniformis
TTTTGGCCATAAACTTGAAGATTCAGTTGGTTTTTGGCCATTTTGTTGTGTTATCATCTTCTTCGTCTTCTTCGGATTTGGCCAAAAAACATAATCCAATTGAGACTTGTCAGGAGAGGAGAGGGGGCATCATCTTGACGCATTTCGCGGGGGCCAGCCCAACGAACGAACGGACACCCGCGAACTTTGGGATTTTGCCCAACAAAGTCATCCGCGGAACACCCATTTTTGGCACTCTCCGGGCCCTCCGCCGCCCACGGATTCCGCGCTAATTGGGACGCCGGAAGGGAAGAATGTCAAAACAAATCAATTTGGACGGGGGACGAGGAGAGGATCCCGAGGGGGCAAAAATCAGGGAAAAGGCGAGAAAATCACAGAAAAAATGAGATGAAAAATGGGAGAAAATGTGGGGAAAATCACAGGAAAAATGAGATGAAAAATGGGGGAAATGTGGGGAAAATGAGTGAAAATTCGATAAGTGCTTAAGGATCCCAAATGGAAAAATTGTGAGAAAAATCTGCAGAATTGGGCTCAAATTCCGGTGGAAATTGGGAGGAAAAACGAGAAAATTTGGGCTTTATAGGCGTAAATTTCCGTAATTTGTTTGAACATCGGAAAAATTGAGAGGAAAATTTGAAAAATGTTTAGACAATCTTAACTATTTAAGGATAAATAGAATCTAAGGTTCAGGAAAATGAGGGATATTTGAGGAAATTAAATAAAAATTTGAGAGAATTGATGGAAATTGAAGAAATGAATTTGGCGAAAAATGGGAGGAAATTAACGAATTTAAGGGCCAAAATTTCCGAAAATTGAAAACTTATTTTAGACGCGGAAATAAAATTCGGAAAATTCAAGGAACCGATGGCCACGGAAATGGAAAAATATTAATTAAAAATTTGTTGGACCAAAAGTATGAAAATGTCACTGGAGAAGGGGGGGGGACTTTGGACCGCCAATGAATGCCAAAAAGGAAAGGGCAAAAATTATTAGGGAAAATGGAATTTTTGATGCGATGGGAGAGAGAGGGAGGAGGATAGAAAACCCCGAAATTCATGGGAAAATAGAATTTTAGGGCCTGAAAATCCATAAAAAAATGGCGAGGCCCTAAAAATGCCAAAATGGACATTAGCATGCCGAAATTCAAGAGAACAGGGTGGGGGGATTTCTGGAATATTGGTTCAAATCCAAACTAAAGTAAGTATCCCCCTAAAGGGGTCCCAAGATCCCCGGATTCCAACAAAATCCCGGATTGGCCCCAAAACAAAAAATGGGCCAAATGAAGATCCCACGCGACATGGGCACTAATGGATAAATTGGTCCCAGTGTCCTGAGAGAATTCCAAAACCCATAAAAATGAGCTCAAAATTCTTATGGAATTGGTCCAAATATCCTGAGGTACATATTACGGTCTAGATGTCTCAAACTTTTCAGAACTTAGAACCCCTGACCTCTAGGTTTCTTGAGGCATTGGATTTTATGGGTTTTAAAGAATACCAAGTATTAGTTTTTTTGTGTCAAGTTAGTTGTTTATTTTTAAAACTTCCTTTAAAAATCAATCATAGCAAGATGGATCGAGACGAGATTCTACAAGATTTTTCGAGAATCTCGATCGAACCCAAAGTCCGGTCTCCATTTCAGACACTTTGCTGCCCACCAAAACATGCGCGAGGCGGTGTCACGGCACTTAGGTGCCAAAATGCAAGTTGTCCTTCTGTCCAGTATTAAAGGACATTTACGGTAGCGAATTGTCCTTTTGCCGGACAAATCATGGTCATGGGACAGACGCGGTCAGATTCACGCAACACCACAAATTGTGCCGATTCCGAAGAATGGCACTTTTTGCGCTTCGAATGGTGCGGGGGCGGCGGGGCCCTTTCCTTTCATTTCGTACTTTTTCCCCCAATTTTCTCTCATTTTTCGTTTTGTTTGTGCCTTTTTCTTCCTCTCCAATTTCCACTTCTACTCGGGATCCTTCCTTCTCACTTTTCACAAAACCCAAATTGGTCCACCCACCGCCGAAGGGGGCAAAAGTGAAATTTCGCATTTTCCCATTGAAATCGAAGTTTGGGGCCGCCGGAAATGGGCGCTCAAATTCACCCCCAAAGGCACTCACTTTTCGTGAGAATTTTTGTTTTTGGTTAGGAGAGAATGGTTCTAAATGGGGTAAAAACTAAATTCCTAAAAAAAACTGGACAAAAATTAGGGTTCCGAGGATCTAGAACATTCTTAAGTTTAGCTACAAAAATTTCAGGAAGCTAATCCATTCCAATTAAAGGTTAGGAAGGGATAAAATTTATAAAAAAAAATTGGAAAAACTTTTTCGATGGATTTAAGTATGTATTAATTGTGTATTTGTATAGAATCCATTAAAAATCTGCAATATTGTGGATTTTGTGAAGGTCCCCAAACCCAAGGAGTAGGAAGGGTACTTAAAATTTTTCGGCAAAAAATGAAAAATTCCGAGGCCCAAGACCTGATTTTTCGGATTTCCGAGTATTGAATTGATCATCAAATTGAATGGGCAATTTTCATAGCAAAAACGCATTAAAAATAAATTTGGAAGGGTTAAGATGCAGAAAGGGGTAGAGAATGTGAAATTTTCGATTTTCAACAAATTTTCTGCCAAAAATTGCGTGAAAATACCCCCTAGGAATTGATTTTTTGGGAAACAAATTCAATTTTCGCGGGTGCCAAACAATGAAAATGAAAGGAAAAAGTGAATAATCCCCGTCGGCACGCAATCCCCGAAGTCCCAATTTGTTTTTTGTTTATTCCATGAAAATTCCCTCGGGAAAACTAACCCCCTCCCCCTCCCCTTACGAGGTGCGAATTTGTTGTTTACGAAAAATCCCTGCCTATTAGCTATGGACTTTTTGGATTTGAGATTTTGGACTGAAGGAATTTATTTCCGGAATTTTTTGTGATTTTTTTTATTAGTTTTTTCGAATCCTTCCAGTTTACACATTTGTGCTTATTTTCCGGGAATTTTGTGGATTATTTTTCGAGGGATTTGAATGATTTTCATCGATTCACAAATTTTCCCACGGTTGTCGACGATAGACTGAAGCATAGAGGCACAGGAAAATAGAATTCCAGAAAATTTGTTCAAATTTTTCTAAAGGACAGCAGCAAGCATACAGCTTATAAAAAGGATTTTTTGATGAATTTGTTGTATTTCAAAAAAAGAAACTTTGCCATTTTAGGCTGTTCTCTACTCATCAGTTTTATGGAATTTTCGGGATTTTTAGGGAGTTTCTTATTCCAACATTTCCACCCGTGTCACAAATTTATTATTAACGCCATTTATTTTATTATTAAAAGTTACAGATTTATATTTTTTTTTTGAAAATTTCCCCCACATTTTCCCCGTTTTTCATTTGGGATTAATTCCCCTTATCCCCTTCAAAATTCTCCTCATAAAAAATGAGAAAATTGGATTTTTTACCCATTCGGTTTGCTGAGTGGCCTTGCCCTCCCCCAACAAATTGGTCATTTGGCAATGATTAAAAATTTTTTGGCTAAAATTTTTACTCGAAATCCGTCTAAATTCACTAAAAACGCCAAAATTGTGTCAAATTTCCGCTAGAAAGTCGACCCAATAAATTCATCAAAATTGTGCCAAAAATGCCCAAATTAATCTTATAAATTAAATAAAATCTTTTCTAAATTTCCACAGAAATTCTCTTAAAAAACAAAAAATTTCGCAATTAGCTACGAAAATTCCGAAAAATTTCCTTCAAAAATTCTTTACTCTTATTCTTGCAAAATCTCTAAAAAAATTATTTTTCGATTTTTTATGAATTATTCCGTTTCTCCCATTTTTCATCAATTTTTACAATTTTTCACATATTTTTTTCGAATTTTTCCCCATATTCCATCAAAATATTTTTGATATAATTTTTCCATATTTTTGCCCTTCGTTCCCAGTTCCCATCCATCCATTTGTCCGCATTCCCTCAAAATTAATTAAACTGAGTCCCGCGCCCATTGGCCCGTGAAAATATTGGCTCTGGCACTTTTGGGGCCAATGCGAATGGACAAAAAGCATTTTTGATGTTTTTTTGCCCAATTTTTTCTTTATTAATTTTCTATTTTTTGGGCCCAAAAATGGGAAAAATTCCGTGTTTTTGACAAAAAGAAAGAAAATATTTTGGGCGAATTTTGCCGCAGAATTATGAACAAAATTTCAGCAAAATGTAACATAAAAATCAAGAATTTTCAAAAAAAATTTTTGTTTTTGTTTTTAAATTTCCCCGTTGAAATTAGGCGAAAATCAGGCGAATCCTTTGTTAAATGAACCGAGCATTTGTTTCCCTACGCTTCTTCTGCCTTCTTCAAGTTTAGTTAGGCCAAAAATTTTAAACAAAATACAAAACACGTGTTTTTTCCTGGTTGGATGAAATATGGGTTAGCGAAAATTTGTCATTTTTTGAAAAATTCCCCAAAAAATTGATCTTTGGAGCCCAAGAGTCAATAATATACCTATGTTTAAAAAAGGGGAGGGGGTCATTATTTTTGCCAATTCCATACGAACTTTGTTTGCCAAGTCTTAGAAATATTTTTGAATTTTGTTTTTCAATTTTTTTCCAAATTTTCAGGGAATATTTGACAATTTCCCAACTTTTATGGCCAATTCACCGAATTGTCAACGGATTGCCCAGGGAGTGGCCCGGCTGTCCGCCTTCCGTCTTCCCCCGAGGCAAACACCCTGAAAATCGATTTTTTTGAAAATTCCAAATTTTTTCAGGCGTTCCGAGGGGGCTCTGCTGCTGCCCTTGTCGGCGGATGAGTTGCGATTGGTGGCCCAACAACCCGCGCAGCGCCAAATACCCCACAACAATGGCACCCCAAAGGGTAGAATTTGGGAAAAATCCAAAGGCCATAAGAAAAACTCCATGAAACCGATTTTATGGGCTGTAAATTTGAGTTTTCAAATCCTCTTGGACACTTTCTAATGAGAATTTATAATTTGTTTGGGGTACTAGACCCCTTGATTTGCCATTTTCCGGATTTTCAGCTTAATTGTAAAATGAATCAATTGATTTGAGAAATTTTTACAGCTTCCTTAGGCTGAATTTTGGGGTTCCGCTTACTAAAAGGGCTCTAAAATCCATAAATTTCAAAAAATTCGGAACTTTCCGAAGCCCTCTGTCGCATCCAACCTTATTTTTCAGAATTCGTCAATTTTCCTCGGATTTCAGCCCTCCGGCCCCTCTCCAACTCTTCAAATCTTTTGCATGTTTCCGGCGGGGGATCCCCTGCCGGCGGAGGGCGCAGAATGCTTTCGTTGGACGCACAAATGGCACGAGTTGACCAAAAGGAATGGCTTAATACGCAGCGAATTTTGGGTAAAGTGCCAAATTCAGAAAAATTGGCGCCAAAACTTAAAATTTGAATTTTTCGCAGCCGCCGAAGCCGCGGAACTCCGCCGTCGTCGGGAACAGTCCTGTTGCGCTTCAGTCGGCGCCTCTTATGCATTTTTGGCACTTTCCGTGGCATTGAGTTTGTCCGTGGTAAAACGCGCCAAAAATGGCGCCAAATTTGAATTTGAATATTTTTTCCCAAAGGTGATCGCGGTTTGCCTGTTCCTCCACTCATTTGTGCCAAAGGATTTCCAACTGCGGAGGGCCGAAAATGGGCCGAAAATCATCGGCGGAGCTATGGAAACGGTGAAATTTGAGAAAATTGTGGAAATTCTGAAATTTTATTAAGGACCCATTTTCGGCAAATTCGCCGAAAATGTTCAGCCAATTGTTGGGCCAAAACCCAGCCGAAAATCCGCCAATGGCAATGGTCGAAGAGATGGAAATGGAATTGTTCCATCGACGGAGGAAAAAATGAGCAAAAAATGGATGGGGAAAATGTATAAAATGTACAAATTTATTATGCATAACATTAATTGAAAATTTTTTTACATGTTTTTTCAATTTTTAAATCAGATTCTTCGGATCCGAAAACCCCCCCAAAGAATTTGAATGGCAATTTAACATTTGGTAAAAGGCGCCGTTCATTTTGTGTTTGAAAAGCCGCGAAAACATGCGCATCCATGTTCTTTTCACAGCAAATACTGTATTTGCGCGGGAATTCAAATCGCTGATACTGAAGGCACTCCACTCTATCGAACTTATTGAATATTGATAGATTAAATTTATATTTCATTTCAATTCATGCATTGGTGGAATTATTTGGTTTTTTGAAATTTTTTTTTAATTTTAAATTTTTTACTAAACCACAATTCTCATCCGAAATTAGTTGAGTTAATTATTTTTGGCACATTTAAAAGCGTAGTGACAGAAGATCCCCTCGCAGAAGATCCCCGGACAAAATATCCCCTCGCAGAAGATCCCCGGACAAAAGATCCCCTCGCAGAAGATCCCCGGACAAAAGATCCCTCGCAGAAGATCCCCAAGGACAAAAGATCCCCTCGCAGAAGATCCCCTCGCAAAATATCCCCAACTATGAAAACGAAATATCTCCAACGACAAAACATCTCCAAATAAAGAAATCCTCGAAAAACTTGACTAGTATGAATTTTTGAAAAAATTCAAGACCTATGAAATTTTTTGAAAATCCAAGGCCTATGAAATTTTTTGAAAATCCAACGCCTATGAAATTTTATAGAAAATCCAAGGCCTATGAAATTTTTTGAAAATCCAAGGCCTATGAAATTTTTTGAAAAATTTTCCAAGGCCTATGAAATTTTTTGAAAAATTTTCCAAGGCCTATGAAATTTTTTGAAAATCCAAGGCCTATGAAATTTTTTAAAAAATTTTTCCAAGGCCTATGAAATTTTTTGAAAAATTTTCCAAGGCCTATGAAATTTTTTGAAAATCCAAGGCCTATGAAATTTTTTTAAAAATTTTTCCAAGGCCTGTACATAAAGATTTTTGTCCGAAAATTTTTTGGAGATGTTTTGTCTTGGAGATATTTCGTTTTCATAGTTGGGGATATTTTGCGAGGGGATCTTCTGCGAGGGTATCTTTTGTCCTTGGGGATCTTCTGCGAGGGGATCTTTTGTCCGGGGATCTTCTGTGAGGGGATCTTCTGCGATGACCCCATTTAAAATATGAAAAATTGATTTTTTAAACATAAAAATGGCATTATAGGTGAGGACACAAAGAACAATTTTATGATGAAATTTCAAAATTTATGGCAAATTTTCAAAAAGGAAAATCTTTTTTTAAATTCAAATCCGATCTTCCGCTTTTTTCGATTTTCCGTCGTATTTTTTCGGCGATTTGTTTTTGGCATTTTCCGCCGATTTCGGCCGCCAAAGTGCCGTCACAATGGAGCTGGGACCCACGGGGATGGCCCAACTCTGATCAGAATCGATGATCGAGATGTTCAGGGGATGGATCCGATCAGAGTTGAGCAGCACCAGCACGCGGAGGCCTGTGGAAAAGTTGCGAAAAATGTGGATTTTGACCGATTTTTTGAGGGATTTTTCGGGGGTTAACTTAGAAAAGAATATTCAAGGAAATTTTGGGATATCCGAAAATCGATTGGAACATTTTTGCAGATGTCCAGAAATTCTTGGATTCAGAATCGAATTTTAATTTTTTTTATTTTTCAACTTTGGAGCATTGGGATTTTATATTTTATTCAATGCCTATTGCTTGGAAAAATTATTGAAAAAATAAAATCCGATGGGATTTGATGGAATTTGAGAGATTTCTGTAAATTCCTCTTTTTGAACCCAAAAAAATATTTTCCAAATTTCCCTCCCCCACCGTCGGGCCTCTGTGCGGCCAGATGTTCCACCGGGTTCCCCGTCAGTGTCCTGTTCATGTCCAAGTTGGGCATTTCTGAGCAAAAAATTGGAAAATCTCAAAATTTTCAGAAATTTTCCAACTTTCCGGTCTCTCCAAAGGGTTGTCCATCAGTTCAATTCCGTTGGCAAAAAGGAAAGAGGAAAGGATGACAGAATCGCGGGGCAAAAATCGGCTAAAAATTCGAGAAAAAATTCATTTTTTTTCGATTTTCGAATTTTTCACCTGAAATGGGCCATGGCGTAAAACATCGGTTGCTTGTAAAACTCGTCCGCACTCGCGTTGACGATGATCTGATCAGCGGGGCATTTTTAATGACTCGGAATTTTGGGGCCGAAATCAAAGGCATTTTGGATTTTTGGCTTTTTAGGCCTCTCTTCCCCAGGGTCATTTTCAAGGGTACTTACTAGTTCATTTTGCATTTTATTTGGTACCCTTAAAATTTTTTTGGTGTGCACAGTGGTAAGTCTGTGGGGTTTTTAGGAGGTTTCAAAGGGTTATAAATAATAAATTTTAGTTTTATTTCTCGTGGATTTTAAAAGGGCCTGTTTTTTGGATGTTACGATTCAAAGACCATTAGGGATTTATAGATTTTTTTTCATGAATTGGCCTACCAAATTTAGCCTTACCGGTGCGTCCACATAGTTGCCCACCCAATTGGGTCCTCCCTGCAGATTCAGACCTTTGTAAAAATTAATTTATTAATCAAAAAAAAATTTTTTTTTCATTTTTTACACAAATTCCAATCAGTCCAGCCAATTGCCCAATTTCGGAGATCGTTCAGAATGTCATGAGCATAGGCATTGGCCCGGGACCAATCTCCGAAGAGGGGACGATGTTCGCCTGCGGCATAGCCCGTGCAGGCCTGTGAAAATTCAGCAAAATATTCAGAAAAATTTGGAGAATGTTGGAAAAAATGCGAGGTGAATTCAGGGGAAAGTTGGGAAAATTGGAAAAATTCTTGAGAACCAGGGCAAATTTGAGGGAAATTGGAAGAAAAATCTGGAGAAAAATCCGGGAGGGAGGGAACTGGAGAAAAAATTAAGTTGAGAACCTTAAATGAGAATTTTGGTGAATTCGATGGAAATCTTTAAGAAATTAAAAAAGTGGGCCAAAAATCCACGATAAAATCACTTCGGTGGCCAAAATGAATTTATCGGGGCGCAAATTGTGCGTTTTGGTGAGCACATCGAAGGCCGAGTGGGAGTACCTGAAAAATCTGAAAAATTAATTTTTTTTTTCCAAATTTACCAATGCACTCCCAGCCCATCGATGGCTTTAGCCCCCTCCGGTGTTTCGTAAATCTGTAAATTTCTCGAGGGATTCGTTTCAAAATTTCGAATTTCCCGCCTGTTTGGCAGCTGGCAGCACATAGCTCCGCTGATCGTCGTGGGCCATGAGTTTGAGGTGTTTGCTGGCCATGGAGCTTTTGAGCACCGGTGACAGAAGGCGGACCGCGAAATCGCTGAAAAAACGGAAAAATTTTGCGATAAATTAATTTTTCGGAGTTTTTTTTGCCGTTGCATTTTGGCCGAAAGGCCAAGGGCTTGCCAGTCCCAATGGGGCAGAAGACCGGCGCCTGAAAAATCCCAAAATTTCCGAGGGAAAATCGACAAATGGAACAAAAATCAAACTTTTGACCTAATAAGTCTTAAAACCAAATACTAAAATATAGGCCCAAAATTAGGGTCCCAAATAATTTTTTTTACATTAATTGCGAAAATCCGAAAATTTGGTGCTGTCCGAATTTTTCCGATCACCAAAATAACCAGCTTGGAGGCCCTAACCCCTGAAGTTATAGGTCATATAAAAAAAATTTTGGCTTAAAATTAGGGGTTTTAAAACCCAAATCCCCTGCTCTACCCGGCTCGTTCTCGATGGTAACACCCCAAAATGTGACGTTCCGTTCGGCATAAGCTTCGAAAAATCTGAAAATTTTCCAAAAATCTGTGAATTTCATGAAAATCGACCCTAACCGTCTGAAATAATGGGCATATGTCCGGTAGTATCGGCCGTTGAAGGGCCCCTTCATCAGGCCGGAACCACTCATCCGACCCGTGGTCTTCATCCATCCTGGAGGAGACCTGAACAGAAAATTCTAGTCAAAAAGGAGAGAGACTCGTGATTTTTTTCTTGAACCTGTAAGTTTTTGGAAATTTATTGAAAATAATGGGAGTTTTGCGGAATTTTATACAAGAATTTTGCGGCCTTTTTGCGGGTTTTCACTCAGATATGGGAATTTTTAAGAGTAAATCTAATGAAATTCCCAAAATTCCCACGTAATCACCAGGGAGAGGCGAACAGTTGAAGAGTTTCATTTGTCATTCTCCTCGATGCCAGAATTAAAGGAATCTAAAAACGCAAATTTCGCGAATTTTTCCGGAAATTTCTGTACCTTGGCCTCCAGATCCTCCTTGGCCAACCCAAAGGTGTGCAGGTCGAAATCGTTCGGAGTATCCAAATAAGAGTATTCGCGCACCGAGAAGTCCGTGCTGGCTATAGGCACCCGGCCTAGGGTATAGCCTATGCCTGAGGGCCGAAAAACACGAATTTTCATGGAAAACGCGAATTTTTGCCAGATTTTACAGGGTTACTGTATCAATGGCTGTATCCTACCGATTTGTGTGTCAAAGTAGGCCTCAAGTAGTGTCCTTCTTGCGCCATCGCTCAGCGAGTTCAACGTTATTCCGGCTGCGTCAGTGAACGCACTGCCAAAGCCGAAGATGCGTTGACGCCGCGTCGCTGCGTCACCGATACGCACTTCCAAAGCGGGCATAGATTGACCGATGGTGGAATGGCCTAAATTGAAGAAATTGAGCAAATTTTGCGTGTTGATACGATTGCCTAGGAGGATTGTTCCAATTCCAAGAAAGAGTACTGGATCCCATTCCCGAGGAAATTCCCAAATTCCTAGGAGGGTTCCCAGGAATCTGTCTATTTCTAGCGAATCTCAGCGGTTTCCCACACCTCACGTAGATTCTGACCTTGTTCCCTTGTCCTACATATCAGGGCTGTTGGAAATTAATTTAACGGTAAACGGTAAATGAAAAACGCGGTACGATAGATGCAAACGGTAAACGGTAGGCCCAAAAAGACGGTATTTGGCGGTAAACGGTAGGCGTTATTTTCAAAAAAAAATGAAAAAATTTTTCGTGCTCAAAAAATTCTAATTTTTGATGTTGCGGTGCAGAAATTTTCAAAAAAAAAATGAAAAAATTTTTCGTGCTCAAAAAATTCTAATTTTTGATGTTGCGGTGCATAAAATTTTTTTGTATTATCTTTTCATATTATTTAAAATGATTTTGAGCTTGGGAGTGAAAACGAACTAGGAACTCCTTGTATCCCTCACCTATAATCCCCACTGAGGGATGCTGGCGAGCCTATCGGCGCGAGAAAATTTTTAAAATATTAGATACATATTTTTGATAAGAAACGAAAATACCTATATTTGTATGGCCGGCGGCCCGACAGGGGCTGCCGGGGAAAATTTTTGAAATTTTGAGTTGTAAACTCATTCTCGGAGGCGCATTTTGGGCAAAAAAACGGTAGGCAGTAAACGGTAAACGGTAGACCCGAAAAGACGGTGTTTGGCGGTAGACGGTACGATATCCAACCCTGCTACATATAACCCATCGATTTAGCACATTCATTTCCAAGATACTAGCAGAAGGATTCCTGCTGGAATCTAGTCACGCTTTCAATTAATTCTTATGATATTCCCCACCTTTCAGCTCGAATTTGGCCATCCGATGTTCGGTTCGGTCGCTGACAAAGTACACCATTTTGTCCTGAGCTTGGTCCAACCCCAAGTTGGCCATGGACGGGGCCGAATCGCAGTATTGGGCCGAACACACGCAGACGAAGGAGTCCAGGCCGAAACTGATGGAGGGGAGGGGAGGGGAAAGGAATTTTAAAGAAAACTTGTAGAAAGCCTTAAAAATTTGGAGGAACTACGATTTGATCATTAAAAGATTGATACTTTTGTTCATAAAATTAAGAGAAACAGCTTAACTTTGCAATAGCTAAAAATTAATTTTTAACTAATTTTTAACAGATTTAACCCTATAATTTGCTATCATCTCCCTAAAGAGGCCAATTATTGTAATTTTTTCCAAATGTTTACCTTTTCTTCTTGCATTCCTTCCATCCTTCCACGGGTTGGGCCAAAAATAGCGCGAAAATCAGGCCAACGATGGCCAACATGGCCGATGAATGGGTTCAAAATTTTTTTCTGAAAATTTTGTGCACTTAAGAATGAGCATTGGACTCGAAGTTTGGCCACGAGTTCTAATTTCCCAAAAACCCATCAAATTGGCTCCGATTGATCGGAAGAAGCATTCTGATCAAAACCAAAGAAAATTTATGGGCAAATTTGTCGGATCAGCAGGCGGCGATTAGAGAGGAAAAGTGTTTTATTCTCCGCCAGGGTTGGTTGACATCTGTGGGAACTGCAAAACCTTTGGCTTTGAAAAAAATTTTAAATTTAGCCCCAAGATAAAATCTGCTCAAATATTTCCAAAGTCGTACCACCATAATATCTTCCAAAAATAGGAAATTTGAGAAAGTACCAAAAAAAAAGAATCAACTTTTTCACATTTTTTGCAGGTTTTTCTCATTTTTTGTTATAAATGCTCAACATCCCATTATTGCAACTCGCCAAAGGTTAAATGGTTTCCTCCTCCTATGGGGAGGGGGGTCAAGGTCGTACTAATACTAATGGTCCCTCTCTCTATGTAGAAGATCCCATTTTGGACATCACAGTTTCAACTTCAAAAAGGGCCAAAAAAATAAATAATCAATTAATAATGGGCACAAAAATGAATTTTTTATCGATTGATCGATGAATGCGCAGATGGACAGCCCATGGACGAAATGCTCAATCTGGTCCCAAATGTCTATGTAAACATCATCACTGTGATCAGTGATCGGAGGGGAGGCACGTGATCTCTGATCAGTCTTCCATCCTTCCCTGATCATTGTTGTTGTGTTGTAATGTTTCGCTAATTCATTTGGCAAGTTGGCTCAAACCTCGTCCTCCGCAGAAATGATTTTCCGAGAAGAAAATTGGAAAAATGTGATGGAAGGGCTAAATGTACAAGCAAATTTTTACAAATTGAAATGGAATTGGACAATTTTGGGGTGAACGAATCATTAATCAACGAGGACCGCATTTTCAAGTAATCCCTCCCAAATATTAATTATTATATTTGTATAATCCTGTAACGCAAAAAAAAAATCTGAATTTTATTCTGTTTTTGTTGCACTTTTAAGCTAAAATGTTGACCAAAAAATCCATTTAAGCTTTAAACCCATGTACCTAAAAACATATTCCCGTGAATATTCACTGAAATTTGGAAATAATTTAAAATGAGGACATTGTTGATCAACCACAACAAAACAACAAATAAACAACAAATGCGTGGTTAGTAAACGGGTTAGAACCCGGAAGAATCTGATCCGGGCAAAGACATTGTTATGATCGTTTGTTCTCGTTCCGATCCATTTTTAGGGCGTTGATCTAAGTTTGGTCGGGATGCGAGTCCATCAGATCATCCCGAAGCTCGACCTTCGGATCGATTTCCCGAAGGCACTTAAGGTTTGCCGATGTGTATTCTGGTAGCAGCTCCTCAATACCACAGTTCGGGCCACATGAATAGCACCCTGAAAAGAATAGAATTTCATACAAAAAATCGAAAAGTCGAAAGTCCCACAGGTTCAGGGCCAGAATGGCCAAATAGAGGCACAGCGAACAGTTTTCTAGGCGCCCTAAAACTCGTTCCCAGTAGATGGGCAGGTGGCCACGGGAGCGCAACTCGCGACGAACCTGGGAATACAGGGAAATTTGAGGTATTTTTGCAGTTTTGGTCCATTAGGCGAATAATTCGAAGAGATATGGCACCCAAATGATCGGAGACAAAAGACAGAACCATTCTCAAAGGACCAAGGGGAACTTTGGAGTGGAGGAAAACCCGGGGTTTGGAGGAAAAATGTGACCCAGAATCGGAGATCAACTCAGGGGTAAGGGTCCAGTGGCCAAACCGGGGGCTAAACACATCGGTGGGGGGGGGGGCAAACTCGGGGAGGCACTATTTACAAAGTTGGCCGTTCTTGAAATAATGTTCCCCAGATCTCCAAACCTAAGCAAAAAAAAAAACAATGATGCAATCAATCCAAGTTATGGGTTACATTTCGGGACATGGAATTCCGTTGTTAAACAATGAAATGGTTTTTAAACCATTGTGGTGTCATAATTCGCCGAATTCGGTATTCGGGAATTGGCGAATTTGGAGCATTCGGGAATTTTCGGCATAAACCCATTCATTACCTCGAGTAGTTCCCGCAACAGTGCGATCAGCAGGTCCAACTTGCTGTCCAACTTCTGCGCTTCCAAAAGTCCGCCGGCTGAGAAATGCCAAAAGCGAAAATTTCGGAACGAAATTGGCAAAATGCCAAAGATTTTCCAATTTTCTGTTTTGCTTACAATTTGAGCCGATGACGGACTGGGATTGGATCAGCGGTGCTGTACTCGTCGAGTTTAGCATCACCAGCGGGGGCTCCTCCAACGGTGCGTTGCCTTCTGCAATTTGTCGTGCATTCCGCTGTTGAAAATCCGCAAAATTCAGCTGAAAAATGGCGATTTATAAGCGCAACTTAAGGGGCTCAATATAGATTTCTAAAGAATTTGAAGTTTTTCGCTTCTAAATTTTTGGAGCTTCTATGGGTTTTTAAACGTACATAGGAGAATTTAGCGGTATTCTTCATAATGTCTTTCAGATTTTCACAACTTTTCGGAAGGATTCAAACAATTTTTTAGAATTTTCCCCTCACCTCCGTAGGTATCAATGTCCGGAAGTTTACGGAGTCCAAGGATGACGAGTGGTGATTACAGCGAATGTTCTGAAATCGAAAAATTAAAAAAAAACCCCAAAAATTTTCCGCCACCTTATTCCTCCGAAGGCCCTCGCCCTTGTTCAGCCGAACCCGCATCGGAGCATAGCAACAGAACAACTTTTGGGCCGACAGAAAGCGCAAAGGTCGAGGCACAGACTGAAAATTTATGAAAAATTTTGAAGGGGTCGAAGCCTTGAAAAACCTGAAATCCCGGGTTGCGCAAGGCGTACTTTTCGAGGTGCACAAAGACGGAGGAGGTGCAGGTGGCCACGGAGATTGTAAGAATCAGAGACATGTAATAAATGCCTGTGATGAGGAGAGGAAAAGGGGATTGATTCTACATATACAAAACATAAGGGAATCAAGGGCCTGAGATTTTTTGGAATTTCTAAGGTTGGAGAATCCGGAAAATCAGAACTAGTATGTGACATGGCCGGGAATCGAACCGATGACTAGAAGTACGAAGTGTTGGTGCTCGATCTCCGCGCCACAATGGCACTTTCGGGAAATTTACCTATGTTTTGAACTGATGGATTATATTTTCTTGGGGCCATTGAAGGAATTCCCTGCTAAATGGGAATTTTTGAAAAAACGAATCTGTTTGGAGATCCATGAAAAGCCCAATTCGGGAGTGTTGGCAAAATCGGACCAATGAGCGGCACGTCGGAGAAGGAGCCGCGCTGGCCAGGAATGGACTCCAGCGCAAACTTCATCTCGTCCACCAGCATCAGCAGCATCACCGACAGACTCAGCTGAATGGGCATGGGAATAGGGTGAAAATCCCATGGGAATGTTACAATTATGGCCTTATCAGAATTCCAACTGGAGGAAAGGAGCCCAATTTCTGATGGAGTGCAAGGTCCAAGGCCCATAATGAATTGTATCCATGGGACCAGAGTGCCGAGGCGACTTAATTCCCAAAGAATGGTCCTATTGGGTCCAAGATAATCCAGCAGAGCTCCCAAGGCCGAGAAATCCCAAATCCATCTCCAGAGCTGATTTTATAGGAATTGGAGGACCGAATTCCAGAGGAGAGCAACAGATCGAGAAAATTCTTGTGGATTTGAGAATCTAAGGAGTTAGCCACATGGATTTTACCAGCCCATGTCCATAAAGTTGGAAATTGGCTAAAAATAAAAGTGATTCTCACCAGTGTCATCACTCCCAGCCGAAATTTGCTCTCCCGTCGTCCCGTTGCGTTGATCGGGGCGTGAAATCCAATCACGGCCACCAGGGACACCTTTGGGTCCAAATTATTTTCGGTTTTTTTGAAAAATCGCAAACCAGGGTGGTGGGGAAGACCAGGTTGAACACGTAGTAGAAGGACTGGCGGCGGAGCAAAAGTTGGATCTGCACGGTGGAGAAGGACTCGTTGCCCAAGTAGGCCAGGGACCCGTTGGACAACACCGCATCTACCTAAAATTCGGCTGATGAGAGTTAGGGTTGGGCCAGGACCATGATTTTAAGACTTTTGGGTCAATTTTTCCCGGCCCGATTTTTGAAACCTGAAAAATTTGCCTAGATTAATAAGTCAGTGGCCATTCGGAACCAAAATTAATTGTTCGAATGTTTCGGACCCAAATTTTTGGCCAGATCCAAAGTTCGAAACGCGAAAAACTAACTGACCAGCAGCCATTCCTGGTTGTCGTAGAAATCGCCCAAAAATACGTCCGGCTCGTCCACCACCAGACGCACAAAGTCCGACTGATAGGACCAGGAGCCGATCTGGAAATACCGGGAATTTAGGGTTATACTTTGTATAAAATAGAGTTTTTAATTATAGTCCTAAATTTGGGGATTAAGATTAAATTTTTATTATTCTCTATCTTCAGAAATTTCAACAATAAACACACAATCAATCTACTAAGGGCGAGTAATGTAGAACAAGAATTTCTATGGTTTGGATGCTCTAGATTTGTTGCCAAATTATAAGACCTAATATTGGGCAAAAATTATGCTCCTGAAGAATAAAGAAGTACCCTTATGAAATTTTGGTTAGAAAATTTTTTTATGGAAAACGACTAAAATACAGGACGACGAAATCAGCTTTCTCATCAAGTTATTTTCATCCTTAAAAATTCGAAAATCATAATTTTTGGATTTTTCAACCCCCTTCTCCCCCCTCTCTGTTCATTTTTGGTCCAATTTACACTTCCCACCTGAATCTCGCCCGTCTTCCCCTTTCTTTGCCAAAATGCGCTTTGCTTCACCCGCAATTATGGCCCCCCGGGGCCCCGGTCCCTGGCACCGGCGGCCAACCAAAATCCCTTTGGCCCCTTGGCCACCGAAAACACTTTGGCCGGTCAATGGGGCGGAAAAACAACGACAAAACACCGATGGATGGGTGGATGATGGACCCCCTCGAGGGCCAAAAATCCCAAATTTTCATCTGTTATCCAAGATCCATTTCCGCAGGTTTTACTAGGGATTTTTCCCTGAATTTCAGTTTCGCTTTTAATGTTTCATGGCCAATTTTTTCAGCCTTAAATTCACATTTTTTTAACGAGTGGATATTTACGATTTTAGCCTTTTGGGCTCAAAAATGTCCTCGTTTTTCATATCTTTTAGATCTTCCGTGTTTCATAGTCCCTAATTTTCAGCCTCTGATCCTTAATTCTAAATTTTTGCATTTTAAGGCTCTTAAATTCCCGGATTTTCGGCCATTTTTCAGTTTGTACTTCTTTTTCTCCATTTTCTCGCTTTTTTCAGCTCTATGGCCTCCTCCGTTTTCCCGATTTTGGCCATATTTTCGCTCTCCAAGGTGGCCAATGTCCTTGGCCAACAACAACAGTTCCCTGCCCCTCCTCATCCTCCTCCCCCTCAACCCCCCTTCCCAGTTGTGCCAATTGTGACTGTAATGGTTGCGGAACAACAGTTGGCCACCACCTCCCCGGCACCCATCAACCCGGCCAACGAACTCGTCGACCAGGTTGGCATCAAATGCCTTAGAATTTTTCTCTTCTGGAATGAAATACTTAAAATTTTTCGGGTTTTAGAAGTTTGCTTTTGATGTGTAGTCCAGGGACATTTTGGCCCGAACAAAAATTGAATAAAAAAAATCACAAAGGCATCAAAGGGCCAAAAGATCCAAGGCAAAGCCCTGAAGAATTTGTGCCATTCGATCACCAAAAAATATTTCTAAAATTCTGGGGCTTTTTTAATTTCTGAATCCCTTCATTATTTTTTCCAAAAGGTTTGAGAGTCTAAAGCAGGGTTTCCAACTCTCTGATGCCCGAAAAAAGGACAACAAGCATAAAATTAAAGATTTTGGGTTCGAAAAAAGGACACACCTTAAAATACTAAAATAATACTTGTAATTAAAAAAATGAATTTTTTTTGAAAATTTTGAAGAAAAGAGACAGGTTTCCTTTTTCAAATTTATTCCTGGTTTCGACTGAATTGATGAGTGAAATCATACTAGCGGCAACCAAAAGCTGCGTTGAATTGTTAGCGGCACTACCGAAGGCATTCTTGAAGAAAATCTTCTCTGTGGGTGGTGCCGGCGGTCCCGATAGGGGCCGCCGGAGAAAATTTTGAAAATTTAGTCCTTTTTCTTAAGAACATTGGTCATTTTTTGAATAAAATTTTCGAAAATATCCCTCAAAAAAAGGATAAATCCTTAAAAAAGGACGTTTGGGAACCCTGGTCTAAAGGGTATGAAATTTTTTTTCATTTTTCCACAGGTCGAGACTATCGAGGTATCGTCTAATCAGCTAGTGGTCACTACCACCCGCGAAGGGCCCCCGGACACGGCTCGAGTGGCGGTATTTTTCAGATTTTTTTTTTAATTTTGCAATTTTTCGCTCAGATCGAAGTGGTGGACATTGCCACGGGAGTAGCAATGCCACCGCTGAATTTGACGGGCATTTTGCTGATTTTGACCCGAGGTTTTTGAGAGGAAATTCTTGGAGATTTGGAGGGAAAATCCTGAATTTTTAGTTTTAACAACGAAATTTAGGGTTGTGAGTTCTATTGGTTCGGGAAAATCCTGGAAATCGCACAGGAAAATTCTAGAAAATCCAAAAAATTCCTAAAATTAAATTTCGGCCTAAATTTTTGTAGAAAATCAATTATAATTTCAAGTAACCTAAAGTTCAGTTGAAAATTTTGGAAATAAAATTTGGAAATTAAATGGAAAGTTTTGAAAAACAAAGGGAAATTTTCTGGGAAAATAATAAATAAATTTTCCGAAGCATCTCTAACAAAATTCAGGTCGTTACACAATCAATTGGCTCCAACCGAACAAATGGTACGGATTGGATTTTCGGGCGGAACAACAGTAAGACATTTTTTGGTTTAAAGAATTCGTGTAGAAACCCATCACATTTTGAAGCTATGCCGGAGGCACCGCAGTTTACACGAATGAAGAGCACCATTTGGGTAAGAAAATGGGCATAAAAATTGAAAAAAATGAGGAAAAATTCAGTGAAAACCCAAAGGGCGGATGGGACCCACGAGGAGAGCAAACCGATGGTCAGCGTAAGGTTGGGAAATTTGAATTTTTTGAAAAATGAAAATTTTTTGTGAAAATTCAGAGTCCAAAGATACGGAGATGGGGGCAGATCGTTGGAGAATTTGGTACTCACGATGCGATGGGAGCAACATCCGGAGGAAAGGTAGGGGAATTCAGGGAAAATTCGAGAGAAAAAATTGGAGCTAAAATGGCCATAAAAGTCGGAAAAGCTTACTTGATCCAAAATTAAGAACAAATAATTGCACAAAAAAATAGTGTAAAATACCAAAAAATATAAAAATTGGGCTAAAAACCTTTATTGGAATAATTGCCCAAAAATATGCAATAAAGATTATTCTATAGGCCATTGTTGGCCAAAATAGATAGAAGCCAGAAAATCAAAAACTAAAAAATCAGAAAAATTGAATTAAATAATGCAAAGGCGCAAAAGAGTCAGGAGAAGTTGTCCTAACCTAAATTGTTCAGCTAATGCTACTGTGACCTTGGGAATTATTTGTGCAAAAAATTGGCCCGAAAATGCCCTTTTCAGACCAAATTTGGACGCGCTGGCCAACATCACATTGTTCTGCGCGGAACAGATCAAATACAAACAGTTGAGACTGAGTGGACGCGAAATTGACAAATCGGTGGAGATCCGACTGGACAACCAGTTCGAGGTGCACGAGGGGAGGAACGGCACGGCACGGCGGATGGAGGCCGAGATNACCCAAAGGGCGGATGGGACCCACGAGGAGAGCAAACCGATGGTCAGCGTAAGGTTGGGAAATTTGAATTTTTTGAAAAATGAAAATTTTTTGTGAAAATTCAGAGTCCAAAGATACGGAGATGGGGGCAGATCGTTGGAGAATTTGGTACTCACGATGCGATGGGAGCAACATCCGGAGGAAAGGTAGGGGAATTCAGGGAAAATTCGAGAGAAAAAATTGGAGCTAAAATGGCCATAAAAGTCGGAAAAGCTTACTTGATCCAAAATTAAGAACAAATAATTGCACAAAAAAATAGTGTAAAATACCAAAAAATATAAAAATTGGGCTAAAAACCTTTATTGGAATAATTGCCCAAAAATATGCAATAAAGATTATTCTATAGGCCATTGTTGGCCAAAATAGATAGAAGCCAGAAAATCAAAAACTAAAAAATCAGAAAAATTGAATTAAATAATGCAAAGGCGCAAAAGAGTCAGGAGAAGTTGTCCTAACCTAAATTGTTCAGCTAATGCTACTGTGACCTTGGGAATTATTTGTGCAAAAAATTGGCCCGAAAATGCCCTTTTCAGACCAAATTTGGACGCGCTGGCCAACATCACATTGTTCTGCGCGGAACAGATCAAATACAAACAGTTGAGACTGAGTGGACGCGAAATTGACAAATCGGTGGAGATCCGACTGGACAACCAGTTCGAGGTGCACGAGGGGAGGAACGGCACGGCACGGCGGATGGAGGCCGAGATCAGGCCCAAGAACTGTCCGAGGCAAAATTTTGAAAAATTGGACAAATCCAAAGGACAAATTCGGATAGAGATAAGGGTTTTGAAATTTTTTGAGAAATTTGGTAGGTTTTTCCTAATAACAAATGTGCATTTTGTCGCGTGAAAAATTATGCCTTTCAATTCCAAGGATGAATATACTTGCATTTGGGTGGATACTCCATGGAACAAGGAAATCTGTTTCAAATAATATGCCATCGAAAATTTTTTCAAGGATATTCCGCTTGATAGTTTTCAGGGCGTACCTTTATTTAGTTTCCAAAATTTTCTTGACATGACTGTCAATTGGACCATTCAAAAAACTGCTCCTTAACGCGAACTTCTGTTTGCTAAAAAATTGTTAGAATTTCGAGGGTTTAACAAAATTTTTGTGTATTTCTGAGTGATCAAAATTCTCCAGAATCTGCTGGAACGCGGAGTTGGTGGCGGACTCGCGCGGACGCACTTTTCGGCGCGCGGCCACCCACCAATGCGAGCAAATCGAGTCCATCCGGACAGACACGTGGCTGCGCGACTTTGCCGGATGGGACTTGCGCGCCCCGGGCGGTGATCTGGTGGTGTACACCAACTACAGTGAGCCGGACGAAGGTGGGACCGAGAACTAACGTGGAATAAATCCACATTGATTCGAGAATGGTCTAGCTTGATAGATCCGGATCAGACTCTAGCGATTCTAGGATCAAATCTAGCTCTACTTCAGATTCAGGGCATCAGAGTTAGGATCAGTGTTTATTGATCCACCAAATTATGATCTGATCCGTGATCTTATCCTGGTCTGATCTGATCAAGATCATGATCCGGCGTGATCTGATCTGATCTGATCCTCTTCCTGATCCCGGGGTTGGATCAGATCAGATCAGAACATTTTTGATGATCCAGCCTCCTGGATCAGAATCAGATCAGATCATCTTCGAGAAAGGTGGATCATCGCAAACATTAGTCAGGTTGTAAAATTGGCCTAATTCAAATCTGAATTCGATTCTTGGGACTGATCTAATTCAAAATGGGATCAACATATAATAAGGCTAGATTCGGTTCTGAAATCCACTGTGAGCCGTCTAATAAGTCTTGCTGGATTAGGGATATCCTTAGGTCGAGATTGGTTCCTGTTTCCAGGGTTCCGTGATCGAGATTCAATATTTCAGTCCAAGATTGAACAAATTGCATTCCAAAATTATACGGATCGCGATGGTTAATCTGCAATTTTTGTAGAGGAATCCGCGGAATCGGATGCCTATGTGCAGTTGACGGCCATTGCAGTGCCGGAGGCCAAAAAGGCGGACAACACCACCATCCGATACAAAACATTCAAGTGGGATTTTGCAGAAAATATTCAAAACTTTTCGAATTTCTATATTTTTTAGCACCCAACATTCGGAGGGCACCTTCGTGCTGGACCGTCTCGAGCCGGGCCACCTCTATGCCGTGCAATACACCTACGGGAAACAGTGACTACATTTTTTATTTTTTTTGTGAAAATCATAATTTCAGGTCGCCTTTTGCCTACGAAGAGTCACGGCGGTTCATGGTGGACACCGGGTCCGGCCTTGATCCGGTCCAGATCCGGTTGAACCTCAGCGCCCCGGAGAGCATCCAGCCAGGGGTGAATTTTTGAAATTTGATTTTGGCGCCACATCCAAAATGCCAAAAGGTGACTGCTACGGCTATATTGGACCCCAGGTTCAAGCAGTACGAGGTCGGCGTGGACATGGAACCCATCTGTGAACCCGATGAGGCGGTGAGTTAATCGCTTTCATACTCTGATCAGTTTTTATGCTTCCGATCAATGAATTCCAAACATTTCAAGATTCCGATCACGCCTTTATCTAGTTTAAAGCATTCCGAGAAATTGATCCGATCAACCAGCTAATCTCAAGCGTATCGATCTTTTTCTAAAGCTTCGAAACTCTTTGATACTTCTTATGTTGTCAGCTTATGACACTTTCTCAATGTTCCGATCACTCTGATTGTTTTCAACATCTTTAAAATTTGGGGAATTCTTTGAGCTTGGACTGCACTAAAACACGATATTAATTACTATATCAGACTCACTTCGATCACACACTCGAATTCTGATCAGTCTGATCACTCCGATCATCTTCTCTCTAAACAGAGCGTGCACTTTTGGCTGGACAAGGATCGCAATGTGCGCGATCTACACGAGCTACGCTTGCTAGATGCGTTGTGCACGGTCTCGCCTCAGCATAGTGTTTGCCGCGCGCCGGGCACCGCTGCGGGGGTTCGCGGCTGCGGAATGCGCGAGGGACAACTGTGTTACACAGCGAACATTGTGGTGCATCAAAAGGTGGAAGAATGGGAAATTGGGTAAAAATTTGTAGGATAATGGCAGAAAATTCTAGAAAATAGCAAAATAACGGAAATTTCGCCCAAAAACTACAAAAAATTGGACAAAAAATACTTTCAGGAGGAATAAGGTATATGGTAGTGCATCAAAAAGGAAGGGTTAGGCAAAGTTGAAATGAAAAAATCATGGGAAATTTTGCGGAAACTCAGCAAAATAGGAAATTTGGACAAGCTTTAAATTAAAAAAAAAGACTGCGGATAAATGCATAAAAATCGGCTGAAAATTCCATAAAATTTGAGCCAAACTTCAGAAGTTAGAAATAAGATTAAATCGGCAGGGATATT
>LDKF01001702.1:23314-38613 GCA_001026735.1 Rotylenchulus reniformis
AAAAAATTTGCAGAAATTTATGCCCTTAAAAGAATTTTTGGATTCCAAGAAAACTTGAAATTTTTCGGGTTTTACATTTTTTTGGAGACGAAATTATGTTAGTAATGCTTCGAATGGCATGAAATACCTGTGGTAGAGGTAGAACTCAGGGTGCCATACCTTAAACAAATCGGAAAATCAAAAATTTCGCGAAATTTTCGAAACCCATCGCAGGGGCACGAATGTTGTGGTGATGTCAGCAAAGTCGGAACTATTCCAGGGCAAAAACGCGTCCTGCCAATGGACATCAAAATAGGCAGACAAAGTGGCCAAGTTGTTGCGCTGGTCCTGAAATGAAAACAGAATGAAAAATTACGCACAATTCAAATCTCTGACCAAGTCCACAATTTGGTACAAGCTGCACCGGACGTGTACTTCAATAGGGTCTGAAAAAGGACTTTTATGGGAATTTCGCGGTCCTTATACATACCATTGGAGTGCTTCACAGGTCTTCTGTAGGGTCGTGCCTTGGCTCTGAAAAATGTCATCGTATACCATCGTGCCATGGCATCCCTCTTGCACTGCACATCTTTCCCAACTTTATACCGTACTCTTTTGCTATACCTTACAGTTCGTTACCGTAATATAACCTCTTCTCTCCTACCGTATCCTTTTTTCCCGCACTTCACCATGCTATGGTTCCCCCACTATTCTTCCCCGCCCTCTACCGTACTCGCCCTACCGCCGTTTCCTACCCTATCGTATCCTTCTTTACCGTATCTTTCTCACACTCTATCCTTCTTCCCTTTCCCCTACGCTACTGTATCCTTTCGGTGAGTCTGCTGTTCGGATCCTCCTCCTCTTCCCCCTCCTCTTCTCCCAACAGTTCCGGCTCCATCTTCATCCCCGTCGTCCTCCTCCGCATTCCTCCGACCATCGCCTGCCGTGCCGCCTGCACTCTTTGCTGACTTTTCTTCTTCGCCGCCCCAAAAGCTTAAATTATCGATCGGATTATCGATCGGATCGATCGGGCCAATCCAACCATTGATCTGGCACATTTGGATCAGCAACAACAAAGCAACAATGGAGCCAAATGCAAAGCGCATTTGGCGACTGACAGTTGAAGTTCAATCAGACAGCAGAAGGCCAAAAATGCTGCTGAAAATCGGAATTTGAAAAGTTTGAACCAATTTGTGCACCTGGGATGGACTGTAGGGACACCGATCATCTGTGACCAATTACATAGCCATATGGAATCGATGTTTGCCAAAAATTTGGTGGCGGATTGTCCCACGACCTTTCCAAGGGCAAAAAAACTAAATTCAACGAGGGGCTACATAAAATTGGACTCGGACATGGAATGAAAAAGGACAAACAAACAGGGAAAAATGACTAAAGTAAGGTGGAAATTTAAACAGAAAGTACGGGGACCTGAAAAAAACCCAAAATTGGACGAAGAAAAATGGGAAATTGCCCAAGATGCCATTGCCTAAAATATAAGTGATCAATGATCAAGGGGGTATTTTGGGCCATTCATTATAGTATGTATGAAAAATAATTTTGCAAAAAGCAATTACACGAGATATAGAGAACGGGAAGAAAGCCATTATTGTATGGGGAAAACGGAAAAATATTTATGATGATGAGACAAAGCGTTGCAACCAATGCTAAAACATGTAAAATAAAAAATTCATAAATTATAAATACAATAATCCTTAGAGTGAAAAAAGAAACAGATTTGGTTGAGGGATGGACAACTCGTAATCCGTAAACCGTAAAAGAAAATTTTTCCGTAACTGTAATTCATAATCTGGCATAATCCGTAATTACGTCTACCCTTGATTTGGATACAATAACCAAATCTGGAGAAAATAAGAAGTGCCAAAAATCAACATAAAATTGCCTCAATTAATCTGGGAAAACATCATTTTTTGGTATTTTTTTATGGAAAGTTCCAAAAAGCAGGGTTGATCTATGAAAAAAGGCCTTTTCGATATTTCATTAAAAAATTGAACATTGGCATTCATGGCATTCATCGACGGGGGAGGAAATGGGCCGAAAATTAATGAGAATTTGAGGGGAAAGGAACAGGGAACACGGGCAAAAACAAGAAACATGGGCAAATGCAAAAAATGGCAAACGACGGAGGGAATCGGATCCTTTTACGCCGATGGGCAAAAAGCCAATTAAATGGGACAAAAATGGGGGATAAACCCGCAAAAGTTTGGGATTTGCATACGGGAAAAGTTCAGGTTTTTACGCCAAAATTGTGGAATTTGCATAATTTTTCTCCTTAGAGCAAAATTTTCAGGATAATTTTTTAGCCTTTTTTTAGGGATCTCGATTGTGCTGGGTGTTCTGAATCTCTCAAATTTTCTGGATTACTTTTCGGGGTCTAACTGTAAGAATNGATGGACAACTCGTAATCCGTAAACCGTAAAAGAAAATTTTTCCGTAACTGTAATTCATAATCTGGCATAATCCGTAATTACGTCTACCCTTGATTTGGATACAATAACCAAATCTGGAGAAAATAAGAAGTGCCAAAAATCAACATAAAATTGCCTCAATTAATCTGGGAAAACATCATTTTTTGGTATTTTTTTATGGAAAGTTCCAAAAAGCAGGGTTGATCTATGAAAAAAGGCCTTTTCGATATTTCATTAAAAAATTGAACATTGGCATTCATGGCATTCATCGACGGGGGAGGAAATGGGCCGAAAATTAATGAGAATTTGAGGGGAAAGGAACAGGGAACACGGGCAAAAACAAGAAACATGGGCAAATGCAAAAAATGGCAAACGACGGAGGGAATCGGATCCTTTTACGCCGATGGGCAAAAAGCCAATTAAATGGGACAAAAATGGGGGATAAACCCGCAAAAGTTTGGGATTTGCATACGGGAAAAGTTCAGGTTTTTACGCCAAAATTGTGGAATTTGCATAATTTTTCTCCTTAGAGCAAAATTTTCAGGATAATTTTTTAGCCTTTTTTTAGGGATCTCGATTGTGCTGGGTGTTCTGAATCTCTCAAATTTTCTGGATTACTTTTCGGGGTCTAACTGTAAGAATTAAGAACTTAAGGGATCATTCGAAAAATTATAATTTTTACCTAAAAATTTTGGGTATTTCCAGGCCATAGGACCGTTTAGGACCGCTGACAAAGTGCGGATGGGCCAAATGGGCATGGGCCCCTTGGCCATCCCATCCATCCCCCGGGGACTCATTGGCTTATTGACACACATCCTGGCCCCCTCCTCTCCCTCCCCCCCCCCGTGGGTATATCCGCCCAAAAATGGACTCCGAAAATCAATGCCTTTTCTTCTTTTGGGAGGAAAAGCATTTTGTCCAAAATTTATGCCACGATTATGGGTGCCAATTTCCATAGAGGCCGATTCATTCAGATGAATTGGGGAAGGCATCAATCGGGGAGCTTTTTCACTCGTCCCAGATTTTCGTGAGCTTCGGGGTGTTATGGGGTCATTGGAATTTTTTCGGGAAAAATCGGCGAAAATTTTAGAAGCAGGAATGTATTGACAGAGATCCAAATAGATTCCAGAACGGGTGAAATTCGAACCGGGGGACGAATTGCCACCCTTGTTTCCCTGATCGCTCCCCGGTTCTGTCCTGGTTTTCCCCGGTTTCCCCCGGCTTCGTCCCCGCTTCCGTCACCGTTTATCTCCCTTTGACGTCAGCAAACCCGTCGGGAGAGACCTTGGAAGGCCCAAGGATGCCGATAATTGATGGACGTCGAGAGTGAGTCGAGACGGGACAAAGCGGAGGGCCATGACAATGAATGGGGCGAAGGGAAAGAAAGGGATCCCTTGCGAAGAGAGAATTGGATAATAAAATATTTATGCAAAACGGAGGTAAAGTTGCCAAAGGGCATACCCGATGAAGATGAACTTGATAAAGGGAATTCGTGTAAAAAGACCCTGAATTATGATATGTATTTATGTATGATAAATGATTTTCGAAAACTTTCGAGTGAATTTTTTCTAAAATTTTGATTGAATTGGTATGGATATCCTTATTTGGCCAAGAATTGTCAAGAATTGATTGTACTACATGGTGATTCTAGTTTTCAATGCAAAGATTCGATTTTAAAGAACTGTAAATCCAAAGCTGGTTCTTTGAACTTCGGCACAGAACGGAGATGGATGGATGGCTAAGTGGCACGCGTCCAAGCTGAGGAGCATGTTCATTTCGCAGTTTAATTTCCAATTAATTTTTTGATTTTCAACGAATTGTTTTATCAATAAATAAAAAATTAGACTGAATAACAGAATGCGGAAGACCATAGATCCTTATTAGTAAAAGATCATTTTGGCCTAATTTGCACCCTTCCGGATTATTCTTGGTTCATTTGGCCATCCTAGACTTGTCACTTTCAATTTGTTCAGTTTTTGGGGAGGGCATATCTGGATGAGTGTGATAGTAATACGACAGATTGTGATGACCCCCGGAACCTCGTGGTCGGGCACCGAATTGGCACCGGCATCTGCAAGGAGCAGCGAAGGAGAACACAGCAGACAGTGAACACGAACACACCCTTGGAATTCCCAATCTTGTGATTCTCTCCCAGCTTCCTACACTTAACTCCGGCTTTATCCCCGATTCCTAGCCTTTTTCCCCGCTTATATCCCTGGTTCTGTCCCCGATTCCTGGACCTCCCTTCTGTCCCCGATTATCCGTTCTGTCCCCAATCATCATACCCTACATATCTCGGTTTATTTCCCAATTCTTAGACTTGTTCCCGATTTTTTCCTCGATCTTTGCCTCTCCCCGGTTCTATCCCCGATTACCTCTCTTTTTTATGATTCACAGTCATGTTCTCAATTCTTAGACCCTCCATGTTCTGTTCCCCCGGTTCGCAGATCTTTCCCCGGTTATGTCCCCGTCGGGATTCCGCCTTTTCCATAACACCATCATATATAATCTGTTTGCGTTGGCGTAGCACTGAAATCTTGTGATTATTTTTCCGGAAGGGATGAAATTCTCTAAAAGATGTGTATTGCGCAAGCCTTAAGTAACTCTTATACTTAGGAATTTCCGGTTCCTTCACTTTCATGTGTCATATGGTCCTCTCGTTCTTTTTTATTTTTGCAAAAAGTGTAAATTTGTATCCAAATTTGGATCTTGAAAATTTGGTTTTTGGTTTCTCAGCTGCTCCATCGTCGTCATCCAAGTTCATAAAGAACATCTCTCCAGCAGCTCATCAACACACAAAAATCCAATTCAAAAAGGTAAATTTCATTTGGGTCCACCAAAAAAGGGCCAAAAATTTGGATTTTGTTGCGAATTTGGCCCTAATGAACTTAGCCACCGGCGGAGAGGACGAACCCGAAGATTGTTGATAAGGATGACTTTCAGCTGACAGATGGGCCCATTCTTATCAGGAATGGACCCAAGTTTTGGTGATGTACTTTTACATTTTAATCTTATCAGTCAGTGTACCGATAATCCCATTCACATTTCGAGGACTTTCATAATGGGTTCATGGGGCCATGGGTTCACTTCCGCCTTCCAATTACCCAAAATTTCACTGTTTAAGGAGATCAACAAATATGTTATTCAACATGTCCGAAACCCATAAATTTATTCAAAAGATCCTTAGCTTTTAAGATAGAGTAGAGTTTCTTGTTTTTACAGATTACAGTACATCACTGTATCCTAGTTTTTCAGTGCCTCAACTTCGGAAAACTTTAAAATTAGGCCATAATTTCATTGTACAAAATATGCAGAAAATTATATATTTTTTGGTATATTTTTTGGCCTAGCTAGTTTTTAAAAAAAAAACCGGATTAAATAGAGGCTAGCATCGGTTTTTTCTGAAGGCGAAGCAAAATTTCAGCGGGAAATTTTTTGAAAAAGACATGTCCTTTGATCAAGGTATTTCCTTTTTATTATGAAATTCCATTTTATCGATTATTTAAACCTCGTGCCAGCCCCCGATGATCCCCAATTGATGCGCGAGGAGTAAATCCGCCCAAAACGCATTAATCCGGTGCATTAATCTGTCGGAAATGTTTTTTTTGTTCTAAGGATCAACTAATCCAAGACCAATTTGGAAAAATTAAAACCCAATGTGTCCAAATGCACAGATCACCAAAAAAACGTATTGCTTAATATGTAAAACAATTTNCGAGGACTTTCATAATGGGTTCATGGGGCCATGGGTTCACTTCCGCCTTCCAATTACCCAAAATTTCACTGTTTAAGGAGATCAACAAATATGTTATTCAACATGTCCGAAACCCATAAATTTATTCAAAAGATCCTTAGCTTTTAAGATAGAGTAGAGTTTCTTGTTTTTACAGATTACAGTACATCACTGTATCCTAGTTTTTCAGTGCCTCAACTTCGGAAAACTTTAAAATTAGGCCATAATTTCATTGTACAAAATATGCAGAAAATTATATATTTTTTGGTATATTTTTTGGCCTAGCTAGTTTTTAAAAAAAAACCGGATTAAATAGAGGCTAGCATCGGTTTTTTCTGAAGGCGAAGCAAAATTTCAGCGGGAAATTTTTTGAAAAAGACATGTCCTTTGATCAAGGTATTTCCTTTTTATTATGAAATTCCATTTTATCGATTATTTAAACCTCGTGCCAGCCCCCGATGATCCCCAATTGATGCGCGAGGAGTAAATCCGCCCAAAACGCATTAATCCGGTGCATTAATCTGTCGGAAATGTTTTTTTTGTTCTAAGGATCAACTAATCCAAGACCAATTTGGAAAAATTAAAACCCAATGTGTCCAAATGCACAGATCACCAAAAAAACGTATTGCTTAATATGTAAAACAATTTTGAGATATATTTGGCCCATAAAACGACCAAAATTAAGGAGGAACAAATCAGAGTGATCAAATGGCAAAATCATTATCATCAATTGTCATTAATGCGTTGCGTCTTTGGCATGCGTCAATGACGCTAATACTAAATTAGCGGCCATTCTTTCATTTTCCCCTATTTTATTTTTGAATCACATGTTTTAGGACCAAAAAAACCCAAATTTGGCGGATTGCGTGACATTATTCGGGTCCATCCGTCCGTTCCCATTTCTTCCTTCGCCTCCAATAAATCCCCGCAAAATCGACAGTAAATGAATGAATGGCACCAAAATGTCCACCAATTCATGCCAAATTAACGGTCCATTGAAAAAAGGACATGTACATACCCATGACTATGACTATAAGTCCCCCCGAATGCCATGGCACGAGAATGCCCTTCAGTAGCAGGAGTAAATTCCACAATTTTTGATCCTTTAAACCTTGGACCTTTCTGTTTTGATTTCTGATCGGATTACTTCCTCTGATCATCTTCCCTCTGCAATTAGATCCATTGATTAGCTCTTTCAGTTATTACCCCTCTCTGATGAGAGTCTTTGATCACCCCTGATCCATATATCTGGATCAATCACTTTCTGCTGATCAGCCTCTCTGATCACCTTTTTAATCGATTCTGATCTGATCTCAGCAGATCAACTCTCCTGATCAGAATTTGATCAATCTTTCAGATCACCTCTCTTCATCCCTACAAGTTTCTGATCAAAAATTGTCCTCTTATTCGTGTCCTCAATGTTGAGCATTGAAAATTGAAACCATCTTCGTCGTCATTGATCATTGCACTCCCTCCCCCGCCCTCAGCTGTTGTCTCCATCTCTGACTTAAACTTACTCAAAAAAAAAACATTTGTTAAGCATTGTCCATATCGGTGATCAAAAAATTGCAAAATTCCACCAAAATTGTGGATTTTCTGACATAAAAGTTCGTATTCTACCCCTTTTTCTCCCGAAAATAATTTGGTTTTTGGTCCAACTTTTGCAGCGAATTCCCTTATTTGGTTTTTGCAGGGGCAACAGTGGGTCCGTCTGTCCTCTTTTCCTTTGGGTTGCGTGTTTTGGCCATCCCAAGGGGCCAATTTGGCCATGCCCACCCCTCTCCATTCATTCACTCATTTCCATCATTGGCCAATCCTTTTAGGGGTTTCTCAACTTTTTTGGTCAAATTTTGGGAAAAAATCATTTGGGGGACCAAAAATCAGCCCCAAAAAAAAGTTGTAGAATTCTACGGTGTACAACCATTAGTTGTCTGTAGAAGGAATTTAAAAATATATACCGTATTTTTCCTAAAATAAGGGGCCCCTTATTTTTTCAAAGCCTCTCCAGAGTGCCCCTTATTTTAGGGATGTCCCTTATTTTTTTAAAGTCCATCAAGGAGGCCCCTTATTTTAGAGATGTCCCTTATTTTAGAAGGCCCCCTATTTTAGGAAAAATACGGTATTTTATTCCCAAACTTGCATAAAAGATTAGCCCTTCTGATTGGCCAATATTGTGAAAATCAGGCCAAATATAAAAAAATTAGCGAATTTATGGCCCTATGGTCCTTAAATTTGCAAAATGGATGGAAAAAATTATAACATAAAATAAATAAATGTCTAGGTTCTTTCGAACTGTTTTTTTATTTTTACATCTACAAGGGGAATTGGATGCAAATTCAAAAATCCGCCAAATTGGCATCCCTTACATCCCTTAATTTATTCCACCCACTCAACTCCAATCGATGGCCGGAACTTCCCGATCAATTCATCAGTTTCTCCGACTACATTCTCTGCTAATTTTGCATGACTTTGGCTTTGTGGCCATTTCCCCATCATTTCTTGCATAATTATTTGATTATTATGGCGTCATCCCCACATGATCATCATCGTAGGTAATAAATCCAAAAATTCTTTGCTTCCCCATCGATTGAGCAAAAAATTCCTTTCCAAAACCCATAAATAAATGCGATGGACGCTTTACAAAATGAATTTTGTACAATTTATTTATTTTAGGCATCGGATCCGCGAGTTCTGTAATGAAAGTCACGCGAATTTTTGAACGAAATGCCAAAAACCCTGTTTTGGCATTCGAACACCACTTTTTTGAATTTTTTTCTCTACGTGACTCATTATTAATCCCACTGCAATTCGACCCCAATTCTCCCACTTTTATTTTGTCGGCCCACCATGGTGATGCTCTTTTGTATTTTCGTGTCATATTCCTCTTCCTCTTATGTATTTTACATCTCCTTCTTTCTCTTTCTTTTCTTTTTACCCCTTCCAACTTTTTTTCCAGATCCTATTTTCCCTTTTTTCTGTTTTCTTTTTATCCCTTCTCCTCCTATTCATCCTCTTCCACTTCTCCTCTCCTCTTTCGTCATCTTCCTTTTTCTTCCTCTTTGCTCCTCCGTCCTCCTTTCCATCCATCCCATTTTTCTTACTTTTTCCTCTGAACTTCCATTTGTCCACTCTTTTTTTTCTCACTTTTTTTCTTCCCATTCCTTCTCCTCCTCCCCACCCTTTTTCCTCCTTGTCTTCCTCTTCTTCTACTTCTTCTTTCCCTTCCACCAAAGGGCAAAATTTCAATTTTTGCTCCTCTTTCCTCCTCTTTGCCCTCCTCATTCCTCCTCAATTCCCCGCTTAATTGGCACTTTTTATATTTGGCGCGCGCCCTTTCCCCGGAGGAGATGAAAGTAACGTGGTGCCGATGCCGGCGGGGCCCCGTCCTCCATCTTTTCTGTTTGCCGTCTTCTTCATCTTCCCTCATCTTCTTCATCCTTCTCATCCTTCCGACTACAATTGTGACACTTTATTAGTCGATTGCCCTTCTCAAACCTTCAAAATGGGCCCATCTTCGATTGTATTTTGNCCCCATTTTTTCCCATTTTCTGCACCTTTTGACAGTTATTTTTCTCCCACTCGCCCCCATAAATCATTGTTTGTGCCATTTTTTGTCCAATTTTGGTGGTACTCCTCTGTCTCCGCCGAATTGTCCCAAATTCCCTCCTTGGACCCAAAAGTGTCCCCGTGGATTTGTTTTTCCAGTTTTTTGCCCTTTGGGTTTCTCCCTAATCGCCCTTGTCCCCCGCTGGGTTTTGCAATACTAAAATCCATCAAAACAATTTTTTGGGAAATTTTCTTTTCAAAAAATTCAGAATTTCGAACCGAAATTTTCTGAAAGTTAAATCGACACTAAAAAACTCTGGATTTTGACCCTCTATATGTTATTGTATTTTTTTAACACTTTAAAAATGCAAAATTTGCTAAAATCGGCATTTGATCTTTGCAAAATCCCACGAAATTGGACCAAATTTGGCTTCCAACCCAAAAAGAGTGGGCGGATAATTGTTATCGGAAATGGGGCGAAACATAGCAGAAAATGGCACAATTCAAACAAAAAATGTGTAAATCGGCCCAATGAGTTCCGGGATGCCAACATCGCATATCACATGTTGTGATTATTAATCCGAAAATTTGTTGAAATTCCCACTGAAACTTTGATCTTTTTATCGAGTTCGAACCCATCGAATTTTTTATTTTTCCACCCCATTTTGGCCAATTTTTAGCTAAATCGTGACTACCGAGGGTGTGCTTGGTGTAGTGGTTGTTGCCCAATTTTCCTGTTGGCCCCTATGCAAGTTCAATTCCTTGGTAATCGAATTGCCTTTCACCTCAATTTCTTTCCACTTTCAATCTCCTCATTCCTTAAGTGGCCGTTCTTTGCTCTTCCAACTTTTGTAGCCATTTTTTGCCTTTGGCCAATCCCTTTTGGCCCAGCAGGTTGGACCATCGTCACATAATCCCCCCTTATTATGGGGCTCCGCTCCATTTTAGTCGTCCATTAATATTTTTCTTTTTTTCTATTTTTTGCCTCACGCGACAATTTCTCCCCGTTTTATCTACGCCTGATCTGCTGGCATCAATTCCAGCAAATTAATTAATTAATTAATTATTATTTTAATTTATTTCTTGCCATTTGTTAGAATTTCAGAAATTTTTTTATACTATTAGAATCAACATGAAATTCTGAACAATGTTGTCTTTTATACTTTTGGTCTAACAAGTCTAACAAAAAAGTTTTCGGCCAGACTACATTTTAAGGCAATAATTTAATTAGGTGATTTTTTGGAAAATAAGCCTAGGAATTTCATTTTTTTTATACCATTTATGAAGAGTTAAGATCAAGCCATATTCCCTTGGTTTTTGCAACTTTTGCATCCCAAGTTCCATGTGACTTTTTTGTAGGATGGAAGAAGAAGAAGAAGTTGTGCGCATCATCACCCGCATAATAAAAATAATGAGACGGCGGCGGGAAGAAAATGACAAAAATGGCACTTTTTCGAGGAATAATTGGCCGAATTTGCATTTTTGCCATCAATTATCACCTGTCCCGGGGACATTTTAGGCATTTTTGGTGCCCAAACGGAATCGCAACCAAGCAACAATGTTTTTTGGTCGCTTTAAGGCCCAAAATTGAGCCAATTTACACCTGCTTCATGGCATCGCAATTTGTGCAAATCAGAGTTCTAAATTCGTACATACAATCTACATCGATTGCACCCTTTGAGACCCCAAATCAAAAAATAATAGAATTCGAGTTCTATAGTATTTTAGTCCCCTACAGTATTCGAATTCATATAATCCATGCATGATAGACAATGATTTGAATAAAGTGACAATTCTGACAAATTCCTACAACGAATTCTGTCTCTGTCTATCGGCGGCGAGTCTGGGCACCGGATATCCCTCGTCCTAAAAGTGCCATTGCGCTTTTTTCGTGCCACAAATTCCGGGAAGCCATTTTGTCCGAATTTGTCCCCCCTTCATTATGGCCCTTTCTGTCAACTGGGGAACTGTCCACCCACCTCAACATCCTTCACCATTCATTCTCTAATTGCGCTCCTTGTCCTTATACTCCCCCATCCCCCGGGGGACATTTTGATTAAAATTCAACAAACTTTTGCCGTCAATTTACGTAGTCCTCCGTCCATATTATGCTCGTTTACGCGGGTCTTCTTGCACTTTTCCGGAAAACTACGCGGAACTTATCCGGAAGAGTTCCGCCGCGGAAGTTCTCTCGCGGATCGGAAGTTGCCATAGTGATCAAACAGATAAAATGATGAAACGGAAGTTCTCTCGCGGATCGGAAGTTGCCATAGTGATCAAACAGATAAAATGATGAAACCATTTTCAATCTTTTCAAGATTCACAAAGTCTTGATTCTTGGTTAATTGGACGTGTATCGTTTGATCAATTTTGGATTGAAAATTTCTCTGATCGGCCGTCCTTTGGGTTTTTGAATCCACCGATCATTTTTAATGATTCCCATCAATGCTCATTTCCTTCCTCTTTTCCATGGTTTGGAATTGGAAGTCATCTGTCCCCCGTCCCAATTTTATTTATTTATCCCCTAATCCCATTGAACATCTGTGCTTTTTTTTTTGCTTTTTGTCCTTAAGTTGCGATTTGGCCTCTCTAAGCTATAAAAACTTCATTAATTACATTTGAAAGGAATCCATGACTAAAAACTTAAAATTTGTACAAAATTGAACTTTTACAATGGACATCCTGTATTGTTTTAGTCTATAAGTATATATTGTTTTGGTGCACTTGGGCCCGGCCGGCCCTTGCCCGAATGGGCCCGGTATTTGACTCAAATTGTAGAGACGTTCTTCATTCATTCCAAGTTCCAAGTGCCCTTATCTGATCAATCATCAATCATCAGACCGATCAGTGATCAATCAGATTGTAATCACTTCCCCTACCCTNGCCATTCTTTCATTTTCCCCTATTTTATTTTTGAATCACATGTTTTAGGACCAAAAAAACCCAAATTTGGCGGATTGCGTGACATTATTCGGGTCCGCCCGTTCCCATTCCTCCTTCGCCTCCAAAAAGACCCGCAAAATCGACAGTAAATGAATGAATGGCACCAAAATGTCCACCAATTCATGCCAAATTAACGGTCCATTGAAAAAAGGACATGTACATACCCATGACTATGACTATAAGTCCCCCCGAATGCCATGGCACGAGAATGCCCTTCAGTAGCAGGAGTAAATTCCACAATTTTTGATCCTTTAAACCTTGGACCTTTCTGTTTTGATTTCTGATCGGATTACTTCCTCTGATCATCTTCCCTCTGCAATTAGATCCATTGATTAGCTCTTTCAGTTATTACCCCTCTCTGATGAGAGTCTTTGATCACCCCTGATCCATATATCTGGATCAATCACTTTCTGCTGATCAGCCTCTCTGATCACCTTTTTAATCGATTCTGATCTGATCTCAGCAGATCAACTCTCCTGATCAGAATTTGATCAATCTTTCGGATCCCCTCTCCTCATCCTTACAAGTTTCTGATCAAAAGTCGGCGGCGTGGTGTAGTGGTCTATCACACGGGACCGCTAAATCCCGGGACGTGGGTTCGAATCCCACCGCCGTGCAGACATATACTCAAGCCCGTGGGGAGCACATCCCTTCACCGAGTAGCCATTAGCCGAGCGGTGATGCAGAGCAAAAGGTGAAAGACCACCACTGTACGACCATCTGTACACACCAGCTACCAATGTGGTTTAACAACCCTTGTGGTTGTTAGCACGGCCCGACCGGCAACCCCAGAAATGGGGGAATACCGCCAACAGGGTGCAGTGTATAACAAAAAAAAAAAAAATTGTCCTCTTAGTCTTGTCCCCATGTTGAGCATTGAAAATTGAAACCATCCTTGTCATCGTCATTGATCATTGCCCTCCCTCCCCGCCCTCAACTGTTGTCTCCGTCTCTGACTTAAACTGACTCAAAAAAAAAACATTTGTTAAGCATTGTTCCGATCGGTGATCAAAAAATTGCAAAATTCCACCAAAATTGTGGATTTTCTGACATAAAAGTTCGTATTCTACCCCTTTTTCTCCCGAAAATAATTTGGTTTTTGGTCCAACTTTTGCAGCGAATTTCTTTATTTGGTTTTTGGAGATGCAACAGTAGGTCCGTCGGTCCTCTTGTCCTTTGGGTTGCGTGTTTTGGCCATCCCAGGGGGCCAATTTGGCCATGCCCACCCTTCTCCATTCATTCACTCATTTCCATCATTGGCCAATCCTTTTAGGGGTTTCTCAACTTTTTTGGTCAAATTTTGGGAAAAAAATCATTTGGGGGACCAAAAATCAGCCCCAAAAAAAAGTTGTAGAATTCTACGGTGTACAACCATTAGTTGTCTGTAGAAGGAATTTAAAAATATATACCGTATTTTTCCTAAAATAAGGGGCCCCTTATTTTTTCAAAGCCTCTCCAGAGTGCCCCTTATTTTAGGGATGCCCCTTATTTTTTTAAAGTCCATCAAGGAGGCCCCTTATTTTAGAGATGTCTCTTATTTTAGAAGGCCCCTTATTTTAGGAAAAATACGGTATTTTATTCCCAAACTTGCATAAAAGATTAGCCCTTCTGATTGGCCAATATTGTGAAAATCAGGCCAAATATAAAAAAATTAGCGAATTTATGGCCCTATGGTCCTTAAATTTGCAAAATGGATGGAAAAAATTATAACATAAAATAAATAAATGTCTAGGTTCTTTCGAACTGTTTTTTTATTTTTACATCTACAAGGGGAATTGGATGCAAATTCAAAAATCCGCCAAATTGGCATCCCTTACATCCCTTAATTTATTCCACCCACTCAACTCCAATCGATGGCCGGAACTTCCCGATCAATTCATCAGTTTCTCCGACTACATTCTCTGCTAATTTTGCATGACTTTGGCTTTGTGGCCATTTCCCCATCATTTCTTGCATAATTATTTGATTATTATGGCGTCATCCCCACATGATCATCATCGTAGGTAATAAATCCAAAAATTCTTTGCTTCCCCATCGATTGAGCAAAAAATTCCTTTCCAAAACCCATAAATAAATGCGATGGACGCTTTACAAAATGAATTTTGTACAATTTATTTATTTTAGGCATCGGATCCGCGAGTTCTGTAATGAAAGTCACGCGAATTTTTGAACGAAATGCCAAAAACCCTGTTTTGGCATTCGAACACCACTTTTTTGAATTTTTTTCTCTACGTGACTCATTATTAATCCCACTGCAATTCGACCCCAATTCTCCCACTTTTATTTTGTCGGCCCACCATGGTGATGCTCTTTTGTATTTTCGTGTCATATTCCTCTTCCTCTTATGTATTTTACATCTCCTTCTTTCTCTTTCTTTTCTTTTTACCCCTTCCAACTTTTTTTCCAGATCCTATTTTCCCTTTTTTCTGTTTTCTTTTTATCCCTTCTCCTCCTATTCATCCTCTTCCACTTCTCCTCTCCTCTTTCGTCATCTTCCTTTTTCTTCCTCTTTGCTCCTCCGTCCTCCTTTCCATCCATCCCATTTTTCTTACTTTTTCCTCTGAACTTCCATTTGTCCACTCTTTTTTTTCTCACTTTTTTTCTTCCCATTCCTTCTCCTCCTCCCCACCCTTTTTCCTCCTTGTCTTCCTCTTCTTCTACTTCTTCTT
>LDKF01001703.1:1280-11341 GCA_001026735.1 Rotylenchulus reniformis
ATTTAAAAATTGATTAAAAATAAAAAATAGAATAGAGCGAAATTAAAACAAAAAAAATGCATAAAATAAAATTTATAAATTTGCACATTTTTAATTTTTCGCAAATTTTTAAAAAGTAATATTCATTTAATTTACATTTTGATTTAGAATTTAAAAAATGGAAACATTTGTTTTGCCTTTTGGATTTTATTTCCATTTTTCAAATGCATTTTTAGTGCAATTTATGCATGAAGATAACAAAGAAAAGATTTAAAATTGCGTAGTCGAGTTGTCCGTAGTCGAGTTGTCACTACGCCCACAATTTGCCCCCCCCCCAAAAAAATTTTTGGGGAAAAAATTTTTACCCATACCCAAAGATGTCCTTGGGGTAATTTTTGGCCTAATTCCGAATTTAACGTCCATTTTGACATAACGCGTCACCTGACGTCACTTTTTGACGTTGACATTAGAAAAATTTAGAAATTATCAGAAATTTTTTTGACGTCAGCGTCAAAAAGTGACGTAAGTTGACGCATTACGTCAAAATGGAGGTCAGAATCGGATTCAGCATCAAAAATTGCCCCTGAGAAGTCACTTTTTCTATAAATTTTTTACACAAAAAATTTCGGGGACAAATTGTGGACACAAACCGAAAAAGTGCCTTTTGGAGATATTTTGTCCTTTGGGATTTTTAGTATTTGTATTTGGGATGAGTTGTCCGGGGGATGATTTGGGTTGGGGTGATTTGTCCCTGTCCCTGGGGATGAATTGTCCGGGAGTGAGGTGAGTTGTCCGGCCGGCGGGGATGATCTCTGTCACCACGCCTTTTTTAAACGATTAATGTGTAAAACACATTTAATCGTTTTTTTAAACTATTTTTGGCTCTTATGCAGTTTACCCCACAGGACTTACTTTACTTTACTTTATTCCGATCATAAAGACTTACTTTACTTTACTTTATTCCGATCATAAAGATTACATACAGTAAATGTGATGTAATACTTAAAGAGGACCTAAACCGAACAAGTACCGAGTTATTTTTGACGCTGAATCTGATTCTGGCGTCAATTCTGATAAATCTGTCAGTTGACGTTAGCGTCAAAAGGTGACATCAGATGACGCATTGCGTCAAAATGGACGTCAGATGATGCATTGCGTCAAAATGAACGTCAGAATCGGATTAGCATCAAAAATTGCCCTGGGGAAGTGATTTGTTCGACAAAAAATGAATAATTTTTTCAAAATTTCTGGGGGGGGGGTAAAATGTGGACACAAATCCGACAAGTACCGAATTGCGATAAATGGGTCAATACGAGTTATCCGTTTCAGATAACGAGCTTATTTCCAACTTTTGGGTCAAAAAAACGCGCAGTGTTTCATATATATTTCATGTTTCATCAATCAAGCTTTTTTGATTGTTTTTTTGTGGAATTTGATAGTTTGGCAAAGCCAAAAATGTATAAAAATAATAAATATTCATTATAATTTCATTAATACATATTTTGATTTGATGAAATCATGCGATATATTCTGACATCAGATTCGAGCTCGCACGTGCAAAAACCCCAAGTCACTTCCGAAAATACGAAATTTGGAAGGAAAAAGTTATGTAGAATAAAAATTGGGCGCCGGGAGAAACGCTTTAAGCCATCAATTTTATGAAGCGAATTCATTATTTTAATCTGCTACAGAAACGTAATTGAGCAGAGATATGTTTTAATGCAACATGCTTTCGTGTCATAAAATCGAGGAGCTGAAATAAAATTCGGAATTCTCTGGCTTTTCAGCAGTAAAGCCAGAGAATTCCAACTTTTATTTTAGCTCCTCGATTTTATGACGCGAAAGCATGATGCGTTAAAACATATTGTTGTCTGACTTCTTTTTCTCTGTTCATATTACTTTTCCTATAGCAGTTTATAATAAGGAATTCGCTTCATAAAATCGAGGGTTCAAAGCAATTCAATCGGCGCCCAATTTTCAATTATACCTCCTGACATTTTCAGGGGTATGTGAAAAAAACCCCGAAAAGTGATGAAGAAACAAATTGTTTTTAATGTAGTTTATGTATCAATATTGTTCATTTGTATTGAACTATTATTTTCGGTAATACTGGAGTTTGTAGCCCCGCGCAGTTTTTAACGCTGTATCCGATTCTGACGTCCATTTTGACGTCCTGCGTCATCTGACGCAACTTTTTTGACGCTGACATCAAATAATTTTTTCCCAAAAATGGCCCAAAATCACATCCCAGGGGCAGTTTTTAACGCTGTATCCGATTCTGACGTCCATTTTGACGTAATGCGTCATCTGACGCAACTTTTTGACGTTGACGTCGAAATTCTTCAAAAAATATTTTTCATTNTTTATTGAACAAATGATTCCCTGGTTAATTTTAGACGCTGAATCTGCATCTCAGGAGCATTAAAATTTCAATATAAAATGATTTTTTTTGAAAAATTTTGATGTCAGTGTCAAAAAGTTACGTCATATGACGCATTAAGTCAAAAAGGACGCAGAATCGAATTCAGCGTCAAAAATCATCCTGGAAAGCCAATTTTCAATAAAAAAAATGAAAAATTTTTCAGCGTCAAAAAAGATGCGTCAGATGACGTAGGACGTCAAAATGGACGCCAGAATCGGATTCAGCGTCAAAAACTGCCCCTAGGATGTGATTTTGGGCCATTTTTGGGTCATCGAATTTTTATTCAAAAAAGGGGGCTATAAACTCCAGTATTACATTATTTTCTTAAGAAGATAAATTGGCGAAGAGTAAAAATATCAAGATTGGTGAAGTACAAAGCAAGGATTTTAATCAACAGCAACCTCCAATGGAGAACGGGTTATTTGTTGATGTCACATCCATTGAAGAGCAACAATCGGATAATGGGAACAATGAGCCATTGATCCCATCACTGATCCGTGAGGTACAAATTGACCGCATTTACGGAGAACGTGGTGAAGGGAATGCACATGAATACTTGATCAAATGGAAGCCATTGAAGCAAAGTTGGGTCAACGCTGCCGATATTGCTAAATTTCCTGAGCTAGTTCAGGCTTATGAGGTTTTATCTTAGACTTCAAGATACTATAATTAATACGCAAGAATTTAACGCTTGTAAAAATTATATAAAAATAAAAGGATTAATTTTTAACATCAATAACAGAAATTTTCAGAAACGAAAAGCAAACAAACCGGTTTATATCGAAGAAGAGGAAGAAAAGGAGTCTGGGTATGCGGTAACGAATGACCACGATTATGTGACCATGGATAACCGACGACACACAGGTCGACAGCGACAACCAGCAAAACGTTTTGGTAATAGTTTGAAAAGTTGAAATCTTTCTGCCGTTCATGAGATTTTGTGCTTATTTTAGTTGATGAATTCAATGGTACACCAGCAAACCGTGGAAAGAAAAGACCAAATTTGCGAAGCAGTCGAGGCGAACAAAAGACCACTGAAAGTATGGATGATGAGGAAGAAGATCCGGACCGAGAATATAAAGTTGAAAAGGTCTTGGAAAAACGCGAGAAACCTGGAGGCAGAGTGGAATATTATGTAAGTTTAAATTTTTATTCAATCGAAATTTTAGTAAATTTAATTTTACATTCAAGGTGTTATACGATAATATATATATTTTAAAAATACTCGTGGATTTTTAAGAATTAATTTATCAAAATTTCCTAGTTTATGAAATTCACCAATTTAAGCAATGTTTACCGTTTATGGTTGTAGTTGTAACAGGATGTGCCTACTTTTGTTCTTATCTTTCAGACTAATAAACATTTTTATCACATAATTAATCTCTAATAAACAAATTGTTTTAGATTAAGTGGCAAGGATACAATGACAAATGGAATAGTTGGGAGCCTCGCAAAAGTCTCAGTCATTTGGACATTATCAAGAAATATGAGGAAGATATGGCTAAGAAAAAAGAAGACGCCGATGAAGAGGAGGAGGAGGAAGAAGGAGAGGGTAAGGATATAGAGTACAAAGTGGAACAAATTCTGGAAAAGCGTGTAAATAAAGACAAAAGCGTCGAATACTATGTATGTTTTTATTTTTAATTTTATGCTACTTTCTGTTAGTTTTAGGTGAAATGGGAGGGTTATGACGAGAGTTGGTAAGCATTTAAAAATCGTCTACCGCCTATATTAATTGAAAAATTAAGGGATTCTTGGGAGCCGCGTGAATCACTTATTCATCTAGATGTCTTGAAGAAATTCGAGGCTCAACACAAATCGGCTCGACAAACCGATAGTAGCACATCCGCTAAGGTTTCTTTACTATAAATTTGATTTCAATTTATGTTAATATACAGCCAACTCCATCTGCAATTAAGAAACGCGGCAAGGCTAAAATTGAAGTTGAGAATACAAAGGCAAGCACTAGCAGTGAATCTAAGCAAGCGACTACGCCGAAGAAAAAGAAGAAGCGTCGCTCGCGATACTGATTGTGAGTGCTGAATGATCTGGTATTTATTCGTTCATTTTGGATATGAATCAAATTCACTCGATTGATGATTTCTCTTTTCCTACTCCCATATTCCTTCGTCTACTTTTTAAAGCCTTTCCCCAAGATCTCTTTGGGGCTAATGATCAATCCGTACCATTTAATGAGTATTTCGCTCATTTCCAAGTTATTTTATTACTACGATCATGCCTGCTTGAACCCTCACATCCATATTTTAGAATAAATTATTCCATACCAACCGAATTTTTATTGTTTTTCTCCTTTTCATTACGAATATTCATCAGCCAATAAATTTGATTTGCTTTGAGGATTTATTATTTATTTGGCAAATATCTAAAGTTCTTAAGGCCTGTTTTATCAATTTTTAATAATATTAATAAAGATCGTTTAACATTCATACTTGAGTAAATCATATAGAATTGTCTGCCATGTCATGATAAGCATTGTAGGCATTACTAATTGTGCGGTCGAATCGACAATCGCACATCAGGTTCAACTACAGATGGCAAACGATTCAAGTCAACAGCAACAACCAGCTGATGATATATGGTAAAAATAATTATATTTTCAAATATTTTTAATTCTAGGTTACGAATTTTGCAAGAAGTCAACGCAAAAAACAATACGGCAATTCAGGGAAGTGTGCTCATTCTTGGTTGGTTCATGTAAAAAGTATAAAAAATAATTTTTAGATTAAGGCAATGAGCGAAGTGGCAAAAGCGCATTGATCAAGCGACTTACTCGTGGAGAACGACCAGGCCAGAACTCTATGCTAGAGTACAATTTCCTTCAAATACAAGCTGATGCAGATGCTAGTTACGCCTATCAGCTCGGAGGTATACTTACTAATATTTTTTGATAGGTTGTTCGTTCTCATCAATCTAAAAAATTCATTTTTACAGAAAAATTATCAATTTGTTTAAGGTGGTGCAGCTAATGGTCTATTGGGTCCAACAGATTCAGCAAATTTACCAATTTGGGTGTTGGATGGAAAAGAAGAGTGTACACCTCTAGTGAAATTTTCCTTTCCACCGTCATTGGCCAAATGTATTTTGTGCCTTTGCGCATCTTTGGACCAATCTGGCAATATTTTGCCTGCATTGAGCCGATGGTATCGATTAATAGACGAGCAAATCCGCCAGCATTACCAGCCGGAAGAAATTGTACAGGCAAAACAAACCCGTATGAGCCTTAAAATTATATTTTATAAGTATTGATTAATGGATTTGATTGATTTAACTTAGAAATCCGTTTCTGGCAAGAATACATGGAGCCCATTGAATCAATGCATCATTCAACGGTGACTTTGGCCGAATCAAATGCTACCATTGTTGGAAGCGGCACGGGCACAAACAACGGCAATGATCTGGCAGATTCATCGCCGTTGCTGCTGCCTCCCGAGAAAGGTGTTTTGGAAGAGAATTGTGGCGCAATTGTCATTGTGGTGATCACCAAGAGTGACCTTTACACTGATCTTGGCACCGAACAATTAGATAAAATCCAATATCATGTTCGAAAATTTTGCCTACGACATGGCGCAGCATTGGTAAGAAATCTAAAAAAAACAATAATTCATGATTATTATTATTATTAGGTGTATACTTCAGCAAAAGAAGATTTAAATACCCAATTGCTCCATAAATACATCGCTCATCGCATTTATTCCCTTCCTTTCACCACACCAGCCTATATCGTCGAGAAAGACCGGATCTTTGTACCAATGGTACGATAAATAAATTTAATTAATACCTAACTTTTTTCAATAAGGTATATATTTCCAATAATTAATTTAGGGATGGGACTCGGACCAGAAACTCTCTATCATCAAAGAGACCCTTGGCTCCAATCTTGATGTTCCAATGTTGCCACAGCAAAGCGATCCAACACCTTTTTCTAACTATAAATCTTCCGCAGAAAAGGAAATTGAGGCCGAGGATGAGCAATCTTTCCTCAATCGTTTGACGTCTATAGCATTAGACGGACCACAAGGTGGCACTGGACAACAATCACCTCGGAGAGCAGGTGAATCCGGAGCTGGCAAAGCCCCCGGTGACAACACAATGCTCGCTAACTTCTTCAGTTCACTTCTCAAGGAAAAAGATCATCGTACGTTCACTTCCATGAATTTGTTTATTTATGATTATTTGCTCCTTATATATGTACCATATCAAAAAATTTATTTAAGAAAAAAGCAGTCCAGCATCCTCGATTAAGTCGGGACATGGTGGAACAGTGAGTCCATTGGCCGGAACTGGCAGCAATATTGTCCCCTCGAATCAACCCTACACAACTTCAACGGGGCCAGCACCAGTCGAAGGAATGGATGACGACGGAAATAACGACAATGAAGAGTTCGAAGATGCGCCCGAGGGGGATGAAAGCGATTTCTCGTCATCAATCAATTCACAGCAAAATGTGACGCCAAGGATGGACGGGGAAAGTGAGATTGCTGTTGATAAAAGACAGGAGGAAACATCGCATGATGTTGATGAAAAAAGTACATGAACAAAGAAATTTGGTCCCTATTTTCAGTTTTTATTCATGTTTTAAAAATTAGCTATTCTTCACATAATATAAATTCATGTAAATTGATATCGTTTTATAAGCAAATTCTTCTAAAGGCAGTTCGCATTGGTGGATTAAGTGGGTATGAGAGGGGAGGGTGAGTATATATTCCAAGACCAAAAATTTTTGGTTGGGGAAGGAAAAGGGGAAGAAAGAAAGCCCTTGAAACCTTTAAAATTAAAAAAAAATGTGAAGGGGTATCAGAAGTTAAAAATTCGCCCCAAAGCCCTTGACCTTAAAATTAAAAGATCTAAGCCACTGGACTTAGGTACCAGCCTCCATTCTCACCTTTGGCTATTCGATAGATGATCTTAGAAAATCCGATTAAACTGTTATGAATGAATGAATGAATGACCAAGATTGTAATGACTTCTCATATTTATTTTTGTCTTGTCTGAAAAATGGAACAAAAATTGTTATAATCAAAAGTAGCTATGATAACTCTCCTCCACATATACAAAATAATGATATTGCGTTTCAATCTTGGAATTTCAAGTTTACGAATGCTCGAGAAAAATCTGGGAAAATGAAAAATAATGTGAGGATAAACATAAAAATAGATATGAAACAAACATCGGAATTCAGTTTTATAATTTTCATTTAATCTTTTCATCTGTCGATTCATTTTCCGCCATCATCTCCTTGGGCGACAATGGCTTTGGCGGCAACTTCGGTGGTGTCATTGCTGGACTACCCGAGCTTTTTTCGCGTCGCGGTGGCAGTCTCGGTGGCGATGGGGTGTGACTAGTTTGGGGTTCTCCCTCCTCCCTCCCATCTTCAAGATGTTTATGGCGTTGGATCCGCATCAGTGGCGACAGTTCCAGCGATTGTTCAAAGCTGGTTGCAATTCCAGTGTCTGATCTTGAGCATCCGCTAGGTCGGCGGATGTTTTGCTGCATCTCCGGGTCATCAAAGTTTACTAAAAAGAAATAATTTCCCAATTAATAATATAATTTTTGTAACTTTTTTCTTCGCCGACATTTCCACTCCCTTGTCCTCCCCTGTCTCCTTGATCATCTCCGACCGGTTTGACTCGGCTTCGGTTGAGTCGTGCCGGAGTTGGCCTTTGCTTGGCCAGATGAACCAATTTTGAGCTTGTCGTTTTATTCTCCATTTGGCGAACTTTTGGCTCGTTGTCATCGCCATGATCACAGGCGAAGTTGCCCATCACACTCCGGGACATCAGTACGGCGGCCATTGCATCGGCAGCCGATGAGGTCGTGGCACTGTTCATCATCGCGGATATTGGACGGTGTCTTAACAGCGAATGATCTGCGCCGTCTTTGAAATCAGTTCCGTCCCTGAATTGGACGCCTTTTCGACTTGATAATATGGACGATCTGGCCAAGGAAGGTCGTCCTCGGATCCGGAATATTTCTTCCGGATTCTCATCACTAAGACAACCATCAATCATGAAAAACAGATCTTCCCATGCAACTTGCCTTAACAGTTTTAAAATGCGCACCAAAATCTTTTTTTAATACTCACTCGGTGTGTTTGTTGATGAGAATCATCAAATTTGTTCTTAATGCATCATTCAATAACTCTTTTGGAATAGTTTGGTCTTCTTTGACGGCCATTTCCAAGCCTTCCTGGTTCATTAATTGAAGGATGAATTTTTGGAGAAAATCCTTTAAAAACACAATTTTTTACGATTTACATGTAAATAATACTTTTTTCTTCGTATCCGTACGCTTTTCGATCCATTCTACCATTTGATCAATGAATTTTCGATCCTCTTGTGACTGATTAATTGGAGCTTCGTCGCACAGTGCTTGATCTCCCATCTCCGTAACCAATTTACTCAACTTATGGAAAACAATCTTCTTGAGTTCGGTTGCTTGGCCATTCTGGTTGATATTGTATTTTTCGCATCCCTTAATTTTAAAAATGCAAGTTTATTCTTTTAATTTTTCATTCCCACATTATTCAATTGATAGATGATATTCTGGATGTGATTGCCCGTTATTGGTCCAGTTTCTGCCACGTTCATCTTTCTATTCCTCTCCAATGCCAATTGGATCTCTTCCATCACCAGCTGAAAACGAGCCCGATCGATGGGCGATTTTGCTAGTGCCAGCATGGATTCGGACACATCGTAAACTGGCAGCTGAAGATTGACCAGAGTGGTGTTTAGTCGGAGAGCCCGTGCAAGTTCGTTGAACCCTTCAGGTCCGATCTGATTGCGATCCAGGGAAAGCCACCGTAGAGAATTGTTCAATTGCAACGATTTCCCCATCAAACGCATACCACCGGAACCAAGCTGCGAAATTGAATTTTATTTAAAAATAATAATTTTGTTTACTTCATTATTTGATAAATCCAATCGACGCAATTGGCCACAAAGTCCCAGTGCATTTAGCAGTATACTTAAATGTGAACCAAGACGAGCATCCGCCAAAGACAACTCTTCAATACACTAAAAATACAGATTAAAACAACTTGAAAGAACATCATCAGGATCGTAAAAAATTAGGCTTTATAAAGAATTTTTATTGTTTTTGGGAGGTGGAAATCCGCCAAATTTCACGTAAAATACGGCATTGATATAGGGATGTTACTTACCGATTCATCATTTTTGCCAATTCCGTTGATAATTTTGACCAGTTGTGACAAAATTCCAGCTAATACTGGTGCGTGTTTTTTGCTTCCTTTTAGACCAAGGTAGTTTGCACCACCTATATCCAAAGCCTTTAAATTCGGCACGTTTTCAAGTGCTAAAAGTAAGCGAAACATCTAAAAAAAGTGGATTCAGTCTTGGGAAGAAAATTTATTTATTTTTTGCCTCGTGTTCTAAAGAATTATCCCGCATTGAAAGAGATCCGATACATGCACAATCTGAGATATAATGTTCTAATGATGAAACACAGGGAGCAGAATTCACAATCGCAGAATCAAGACAAAGATGGAGTGTGCTTGCTGGGAGTTGCTGATTGGCCGAGAGACCTAAAAAGCATTTAGGAATAGGTTATAAGATTATTGAACAAAAGTGTAATAATAAATGCTTGAATTATTAATTTTTGATCCATACATGGAAAAAAGGGG
>LDKF01001704.1:0-26345 GCA_001026735.1 Rotylenchulus reniformis
ACTCTTTCCGGATTTTCCGGACACACATTCTTAATCTTAACCACGCCTCTTTCGGTCCGTAAAATCTCTTTCCGGGAAAATATTTATCTGGGTCCTTGCTTTTAAGCGCATAGACTTTCCGGCGCCGCCCTACCCGTACGCGGTGGAGGAGATGAAGCGCCGCTTGTCATCATCCTCCGTCGAAAATGACACCTCCGACGAGGAGGCGGAAGCGGAACAGGCGCAGAGGCGGCGCGTGCAGCGCCATGACCGGAAAGCAGCGGCCGCGGAGCAGGTGCTGGACACGCTGGAGAAGCACTCGTCGATCGCGCATGTGATCAAGCAGAAGCTGGTGGAGGACAGCGAGCGCAAGCAGCGACTGTGAGTCTTCATGGAGTGATTAGTGACCAATGATATTTGTCTTCCTTGTTAATAGATAGATCCGTGATCCTAGCGGTTGCCAATGATCTCGGATCCTATTCAAGTAGTTGATCGGTAGATTGCTTAACGAGTGGACCAACTGACAGAAAGGGTCACTGATCAGAGGATCGCAACCTTCTCTTATCTGTGATGATCTTTGCTCTTTAGATAATTGATCAGGGTTTTATCTCTCTAAGATAAGGACCTTCAATTGATAGAATATAAATCAGATCATTTATCGTTAATCATTGATTCCTACATGAGATTGCCCCACAATCATTGAACTAGGGCTGATTTTAGTAAAAAGAAGAACTGATCACTATTAATCATGCTTAAAGAGAATTGTATCTCCGATCGATTATCTTTGTTTTTTTACTAGACTTTTCACTGATCAGAGAAGGCAATCAATGACTTATGATACCTAGCAAATGATAAACCATGGTCTTGATCTGGATTTTATCCTGTTCTTTGATCTTATCGCTTTCATAATCAGGCTTTTTAAAACAAAACTTTTACCAATGATCCTCGATGCCACTTTGACCCACTTTGCAGAGGGCTCGACCAACGTCTGCATTGGGACCCGAGAAATGCTAGTCGGACGCCGTCAGCGAAGAAGATGCCGCACTTGAAGTTCCGCTACGATACGCCAAGTATGAGATTTTGACGCATCACATTCCAATTTAGGCCTTTGACGCATTCCTTTCCCATTCTGACGTCAATGACTTTTAACGCACTTCCCTTCCGCGTTCCAGTTAATGCGTCCCCGTCGCGGCACCTGAACCGGCCCAAGCCCTGGGTGTTCTGGAAGACGGGCGACCCGATGGCCGACCGGGCTGCCACCACGACCATTCCATGTTGGCATTTGCCGCAGAGCCGGATGGGCACCATGGCGGAGGAGGAGGAGGCGGCACGGGCCGCGACCATGCCGGACGGGTACGCAGCATACTACGCGCGAGGAGGCGCGGACACCACCATCAGCTCGCACTACTCGGACCGTAAGTTGCGCGCGCATACCTAATGGAACACATGCGTCCGGCGGAAATAAGTCACGCGCACATTCATTATAAGGACGCATGCGTCAAGCGTACGAACTGAAGTTGCCTATAATTTGGAAGCTTAAGCGGTAACATGCGTCTGGAAGGTTGTGGAACTTCCGGAACTGTAGCTAAACTCGCGCAACTCCTTTTATGCTTTTAACGTCGCACAATTTTAGGTTATACGGAATTTGCTGCTCTCATTATAAGTCGCTTCAGCCGAAACATAAATAATGGTGTCAAAATTGGAGCAAATAGCTATCAAATTAGCCAATGCCACTGGAAAAAAAGTTATGGCCACACTACTGATTTTGGACAAATTCATTTTTCAAGATGGACCAATTTGCATGGGATTAGGCTCAACCTATAGCTAATTTTTTGCTCCAAACTCATTTTATTTGATTAGTTTGAAACGAGTTATACGAATGGACCGCAAATACATAGTTTAATCGCAAAAGCTTTCCATGAACATCATATACAACCAGCAGTTGATGACATGGCTTCTTTCTTCAGACTCATTGGACCTGTCCATTGGTGGACCTACCGGTGCCGCAGCGGCTGGCATGCGTACCACGATGCGTACCTCGTTGCCGGACATGTCGCGTCCGGTGAAGACCTACCCGTTCGACCAGTTGCAGACCTCCAACAAGCATTTACCGGAGGATGTGAGTTCCGCGGAGTGACCTTATCAGTTTTAGAAAGTTATCCTGATAAACCTGACGATCTGTTAGAATGATCAGGCCGATCATGGATAAGGAGATCTGACAAGCCAATAGCGAGTGATCTATTAAATCTTATCGATTGATTTGTGGTAGGAAGTGATTTGAAAAGCCCGATTATTTTTTTAGGAATTGATATGATAAGATGTTTACTCGCTAAAAGGATGGTAACCAGGTTAATTGAATAATTTAAGAATTATCTATTACGGGGAGAGCGATCAAATTAATAGATCCGATATGTTTTGATCAATTTTAGAGCCTAACCCAAGCCGTCATACCTAATTTGTTCACCATTTAGATATAAGTAGGTACATGCATCCTTTAAACTACTATGATCAGGGGACCGATGATCAGCCAAAAGTTCGGATCGGGGGTATATTCCGCTAATAAGTTGTTAGGTTTTTTATCGATCGGTCTCATTTTGAAACAAGCTTATTAGTTATAGTGAGTTAAATTCTTCCTCTTCCCCCATCAAAGGTTGATCGCCAGCACCTGGAGCGTCACCTGAGTCGGGAGGAGTTCGAGCAGTACTTCGAGATGACGCCCATCGAGTTCTACAAGTTGCCGGAGTGGAAGCGCATCAATTTGAAGCGCAAGTTGATGCTGTTCTGATCAGATCAATACTCAGTTGATCCATCAAAATCTTCGCGATCCTACGATATTTATTGCACCATTTTTTATATGGCTAAGGGAGCGGAAGGGTCTTTTGCTTATCCGGAAGGGCGTCGAACTCATCCGGAAGCCATATGTTTAGCTCTTCCGGAAGTATGCCTAACACATCCGAAATTCATCTAACTCGTCTGACGGGTTGTCTAACCTTTGCGGCAGTGTATTAGCTCTTCCGGAAATCGTCCAACTCATCCGGTAGAGTATTTTCAAAAAGTCTAACTCCCGGAAATTTATTTTCTCTTCCGGCTTGGTTCTAACTCATCTGGAAGGGCATCTTCCGACGGAGTGTCGAACCTTACCCCAGTGTATTTATACTTCCGGAAATCGTCTAACTCGTACGGAAGAGTATTTTCAAAAATGTCTAACTCCCGGAAATTTATTTTTCTCTTCCGATTCCCCTACTTCTTTGCCATTATTTCCTGAGCATTTGCATTTGTCTTCTGCACTCTCTCATTGTTGTGTTTCTCTATCCATCATTCTTTTCTGCCACGTGTTACTGTCTACCGTACCCTAGTAGTGAGTGAGTACGGTAGACGATCACCTACCGTATCCGTCCGCACGCTTCATTTGTTATAACACGTATGATTATTTTTATGATATTTAACTACAGTAGCCCTTTATCTTTTTACTCTAATTGACTTTATTTCTTACTATAATAGCTTCATACATCATAGCATATTTTAAAATTTAGATTCAGTGTGTACTTTCTCTAGCCTCCTCATTTTCTTTAACCGTTTAGCGCCCTCCCCAATTTGTGTGTTGCTTTTGTTGTTATTTTTTCCGCAATAAAGAATTGTCGCTGCTATATCTGAATATCTAATTAATCAGGATCAAAATCTTTTAAAAATTCGAAATTCTATGAAAAAGTGGAAAATTTTTCGGCTAGAAAAGAAGTTTATTAGCTTATGTAGTTAGAAGCTCTATGGTCTTTTTTATATAAAATTGTTATGCAACTCTCGCAATTTTTTCTTGATCTGGGTTCTATTCTAAGTAATTGATTTTTGTCCCCAAATAAGCTTGTTCAGAATGGAATCTCCGCGAAAGTCGGAAATTGAAAATTTAGTAAAAAATTGAATTGAGCAAACGTGAAAAGTGTGGAAAGTTCGATCCGAGTATCCCTGCCTTAAAAGATAGAAAACAACAAAAATTCCAACAAAAACCCGACTTTTTCTCTTCCGGACTTTTTTCTAAAATCCATTTATGTGTTGTGTGGGATGGAATCAGTTTCGATTTTTTGGGACCCTCCGAAATTTTGATTTTTTCGTCAACATCGATTCCATTCCTGCCTTGCACTATAGTAACTACAACACACTTAGAAACCGCGAAAGTTTTCTATTATTTGCGTCTTAATCAAATTGAAGCCACCAAAATTGCTTTCTTATGAGGTGGAAAGTGCGGAAGAATGTTGTGCAAGGTCGCAGCACAACAAAGTAGCTCCGCAATTAAATTGCCAAGCAACTAAATATCAAAAACATAAAAACTCGGTAGTAGTTTAGGTTATTCGCCCCTTTAAAAAATTTTCTCGAAATCATCTAAGATCAGATATTATGGGTAATTTTTGAAGCTGAATCCGATTCCGACGTCCATTTTGGCTAATGCCTCGTCGTGGCAATAGTATTCGCATATGTAGAACCCGTAAACAAATATGCGCATAGCCGGGACATTGACGTCAGGTGACGCAGGTCAAAATGGAGGTCAGAATCGGATTCGTCGTCAAAAGTTACCGATAATGTGCCATTTTATCTGATTTTAGATGATTTTGGGAGAAATATTTTTTTTTGAAAAAAATGGGAGAATAAACTAAACTATTACCAAAAACTCCAAAATGATGGTAGATGAAAACATGGATTAGCATGCTCCTGACTGGTTAGCGCCCAACTAAGCTTTAAGTTGGGTTTTCTGGCGCGCGGATTCCTTATACCGTATTCCTGTATTAGGCCCCAGAGGACTTATTTGTAAACCCCTCTTTAGAGGTGGGACTATTACAGGGGGAGGAAGGGCTAATTGTTTTTCAACCTCAGCCATGAAGAGGGGGGAGGGGACTATTTTTCAATTTTCTGATGGGAGAAAATTTGCAAAATATAAAAGTTGACCTGCCATTCGTATCCATAATTGCCTTAGTAGCTTAGTGGTAGTGCTACAGATTGCAGCTTCAATCTTTTGGGTTCGAGTCCCGACAAGCAAAATTATTTTTTCTTTTAATTTTTTTTTATTCATTTGCAAACCAAAAAATAATAATTTCAAATATATAGTATGTGGGGAATATTAAACCACATTGTGATCAATTGATAGTTTGTTGGGCAAGTATTACTTTAAGCAAGGCAGTGAGCTTATTTATTTCCAAATTTATGGGCTTTACAGTGGTGAATCGGATGATCTGATTGAACCGAACAGGCGATGGTTCGGTATTACGGATTCCGATCGATCAAATTATTGATATTGATCCTTGTTCGATTCGATTTTAGACACTGATCAAATTAATTTTTTTATGTTTTCAGCTGATAAGCACGGAACGCAGCTATGTGCGCGAGCTGGGCGAGATCGTCACCCACTATGTGCAGCCCTTCGAGACTCCCGACCTTCCGAGCGCACTGCGTTGACAAGCGGACCTGCTGTTCGGCAACATCCGCGAAGTGGTGGGTTGACTATTTTTTTAAATCATTGATTATCGATTATTTCGATCTTTGATTTTGATCAATCGGATTTCGCAATGCCCTGTGAATAGGATCGACGACTAATAATAATTAGGACCTTTCTCCGCTTGATCTTCGACTTTACAAATACATAGGCATCTGATATATGTATGACGATCTTTCATTATTTAGACCCTTGATTAATCCCTGATCTTTGATGGTCCATTAGGATTTGATTGAACTCTACATGATTGTTCTTGGGTCCTAATTTGTTCTTGGGTCCTAATCACCTCATCTTTAAGCTCTGATCAGTGGACCTGATCAATCACTTTGGATCCCGCCGATCTCTGATCATATGATCTTTGGCCTTTGAGCACTACTCCCCTCCTTGTTGCTAATCAGTCTTAATCTCTTCACTTTGATCTAATCTTTACCCTCTTCTTATCTGCCACTTGATCCTGATCTTTGATGGATCAAATCATGTTTCTACCTTTCAGCTGGACTTCCACCAGACCATTCTGCGCTTCAACAGCACGTGCACTCCGTGCATGGCGTATGCGTCGTGCTGTGCACGCAACGGACGCGCCTGCTGGCATTGTAACAAGCCGGACAGCGAATCGCTGCGTGCCGAGCACGCGGTGGACCAGTGCAAGCTGTTCGCGGTACGTGTTATTATTAATTTTGCTGTCTATTACGATCTTCTTGATACCTTTTATATCTTTTAGGAGCCAACAAGACGCATCCGAAAGTGCCGGTCAAGGTGGTCTACTTGCTGGAGGAACTGGTGAGATGAAAGCAAAAATCTTGTCATAATTATCAGGGTTCCTCAAAATCTTGGCTAGATAGAGAGAATTGATCTGATTGATCCGATCAGGCGATGGTTCGATATTACGGATTCCGATCAATCGATTATTGATCCGTGTTCGATTCGAATTTTGACACTGATCAGACCAATTTTTCTATTTTCAGCTGAGCACGGAACGCAGCTATGTGCGCGAGCTGGGCGAGATCTGTCACCCACTATGTGCAGCCCTTCGAGACTCCCGACCTTCCGAGCGCACTGCGTTGACAAGCGGACCTGCTGTTCGGCAACATTCGCGAACTGGTGAGTTGGTTCTCACACACTCAGTTTGATCATTGATTCGTTACTTTGTTCTTGCTGGCTTCTATTCCCTGATTTTTCATTATCATTGATCATCGATCTATTGTTTGGAGTTTGATTCTGATCAATCGAATTTCGCAATGCCTTGTGAATAGTATCGACTAAAATAATTAAGACTTTTCTCCACTTGATCTTCAACTTTCCAAATGCATATGTATCCGATCTATGATCTAATGCCTTGACCTTTTGTCCATTATGATTTGATCGATCTCTAGATAATTGATCTTTGGGTCCTAATCACCTCATCTTTAAGCTCTAATCACTGGACCTGATCAATCACATTGGATCCCGCCGATCTCTAATCATGATCTTTAGCTTTTGATCTACCGTTGCTAATCAGTCTTAATCTCTTCACTTTAATCTAATCTACCACCCTCTCCTAATCTGCCACTTGATTCTGATCTTTGGTCATCTGTTGATCTCCCACTTGATTCTGATCTTTGATCTCTGATCACTTTTTTCTTCCAGTTCGACTTCCATCAGACCATTCTGCTGCCCGCGCTTCAACAACACGTGCACTCCGTGCATGGCGTGTGCGTCGTGCTGTGCACGCAACGGACGCGCCTGCTGGCCCTGTACCGCGCCTATTGCCGCAACAAGCCGGCCAGCGAAGCGCTGCGTGCCGAGCACGCAGTGGACCAGTGCAAGCTGTTCTCGGTACGTGTGATTATCTACGTTTTTCCCATATTCTTTGACTTTTATACGTCCTTTTAGCTCTCTCTATCTTGGTAATTTTTATATCTTTTACGAGTGCCAACGCCGTGCCGGCCATTTGTTCCCATTGTCCGCCTACCTGCTGAGACCCATCCAACGGATTACGGTAGTTTTTCCCTCTAAAGTTCAAATTTTAGGATTCCGCAAAATTTTGAGCACATCTGCCTTTTAAAAATATTATAAGAGCAGCTTTTGATGTGAATTTTTAACCTTTCTGCCCTTCCGAAAAACGCGATTTTCTTGAATTTTAATTTTAACCCAGGAAATTTGATTCGATCGATACAGAAATTTCTGCGCTATAAATTTACTTGCTCTTGGAGACTTTTTGGAAGAAAAATCGTCCTGAACTTGCGTTTTAAACTCAATATGCAAAATTCGACCATAATTTATGTACATGCTTTGCAAAAGTATTTTTTTATTTTATACCTATTCTTATTTAAGAAAAAGGCTTTATTGCTGAAGGAGCTGGTTCGGCACTATCCAGCGCCCGCACAGCAAGACATGCGTGCGTGCAGTCCTTCCGTCATGCTGCAGTCCGCGCTTACATGCATGCTGGACCTGCTGGCGCAGATAAACGCGGACATGGAACAGCTGCACATCCTCGGCTATCCGGGCGATCTGCGCCTGCTGGTAAGAAAGGATATCACGATTCCGATCACTTAAGTTCAATAACTGGATGATGATCACTTCCATTATGATAAGACTGATCAGCTTTTAACCCTGATCTTGAGCACTTTTAAATTATATTTCCTAATCATTTATCGCTTGCAATTGGCCCTCTGAATTTATAGAAAGCCGTAAAATTATACGAACTGTTCATTCTGCTGATTTTAATCGTTCTCAGAATCTGATTTGCTCAGCTTTCAAAATTTTTATTGCTTCTAATTTTCACTTATCTGATTCCTGTTTTTGAATAGCTTCCAGCTGTGATTCACGATCACTTCAAAATTACCTAACACTTAAAAAATTGAACTATAGTCTTTCAAAAATCCGATCGTGATCTCATATAATCTTGTAAAATCTTGATCCAAATCATTCATTGAAAGATTTTCTCCTGATCAAAATAGGCTTATTAGTCCTACCATTCTTGCAAAGTCGTTTTCAGACGGAATGTGAGGTGTACAGCTTCAAGTGAGCCAAAAGCGCCACAGCGACCAGCAACGGGTGATCCAGGCAGGAATTGCTGTCCGACCGGAACCGGCGAAGTGCCAGCAAAGGCAAACACCAGAAACGGCATCTGTGAGTTCTGATTTTTGATCCCAGAACTTGGCCATATCCGATCCTTGATCCCTTGATCTGATTTGTCATAACTTTTTGTCGGCTCTTTGATTGATCTCTGATCCCCCTCCAAAGATCCTCTTCGACGGCGGCGTACTGTTCTGCAAGAAGCGTGCCCAACTCGCGCAACAGCACCAGACGCCCACGCAACTGCAATGCATGCCGCCCACCAGCGAGTACTACGAGCACAAACTGTGCATCCCGGTAAATTAGTTGGAGGGAGATGGGCCATGACATTAATGCATCAAAGATCGCTGATCTTTGATCTCTTAATAATGATAATTGATCATTGATCCCTTATGCTTTTGCAGATGCACTCCCTGGGCTTTGCGGACCGGCATGTGGAGGATGAGCGCTTCGAGCTGTGGGACGTGCATGAATCGACCTGCTATGCGGTGCGCACAGTGGAGGAGCGCGCGCACGCCAAATGGGTACAACGACTGGCACGCTTCATTGTTCTGCACCAGCAGCAGAAGATGGCAGAGGTGGCTTTAATCTATCAATCATCTTCCTAGTTTGGCTTATACCATCATGTTGGGACATCTTTAGGTTCTTTAGGACATATTGGGATATCTTATATCCTTTGGGTCCTATTTGTTTATCTTTGAGTGTTTGGATCATTTTAGGGCATCTCATGATCCTTTGGGCTTTTTGAAACATCTTATGATCCTTTGGAGCTTTGGACTGCATCTTCTGATCTTTGGACTTAATGGGACATCTAGAACTATTACCCCTTATGGACATCTTTTATCTTTTTACCATTATGACCATTTCTTTGAATATTTTTACTGACTTTTATGATTTTGACATTTCGTAGAGTTGAAAACACAGCCCGTATTTAGCCACAACTGCACTTTTGTGTGCAATAAGCAATTAGTTGCCTATAAGCCCCCACTAACATAAGCTCTAAGCTGACTGTGAGTAGTTTAGCGCGCGAAATCTTTATATTCCAAGAATAGAGGTGGAAATAGAAGGTATAATTTTTGAAAATACATAAAATGATCAATTTGTGGTTCGAGTGTATGGTTATTTTTTTATTTAGACTACTTTTCCTTTTGGAACTTTTCCATGTAGTTGCAGAGCATAACTTACCTATGTGCCGCAACTTGCGCACCATGTGTTTCCGCATTTTCAAACTAAAAAAGTTACTTCGATCAGCTTCAACCTGCTTCAGGCGCAATGATAGCAAATTTCTTCGGATGCTAAGCTTCACTACATATAGTATGTGTGGAAATCCATCATATCATGCGCCATAAAATGGCGAAAGAGAGTCGGGCAAAATGAAAGAGCAAATTTCTCAAGACAGTCGCATCATGATTTGGAAAATGGGGAAGATTAACCATCGATGATAGGCCATCGTGGTGACTACGTGACATGGATGACCTGCTGAGGAATTAAGCTGGCTGATATTGGAGATGATGAAGGGGACGTGTGCAAAGTTGCGACACAATAAAATAGCTCCGAAATCAAGTTGCCCAGCAACTAAACATCAAAAGCATAAAAAGCGCCAAAATTATAGCAAAAAGGGTGTAGTATGCTCCTGGCCTATGGGGCATCACATTGTGATCAATTGATAGTTTGTTTGGCTTAATAATTAGTATTACTTTAAGCAAGACATTAACTTGTATGAGCTTATAGCTGAAAAGACAGTGCGCATTTGGCCACAACTGCACACATTTGTGTGCGTGTAGTTTGTTGCCTAATCTCCCACTAATAAGCCCCTATGGATTCTTTTTAATCCAAGAAATAAATGGTATTTTGGCGAATTTACGATTCGATTGTGCGGTTATTTTTTCCATGTAGTTGCAGAGCAACTTATCGTGCCGCAACTTGCACACTAAAAGAAAGCTATTCTGGTGGGTTTTAGCTTGTTAAGACGCAAATAATACAATTTCTGCGACTGCTAAGCTGCATACATACAGTATGATTTTGTGAGAAATCCATCAGAACATGCCCCACAAAATGGCGGAAGAGAGTCGGGCAAAATGAAAGAGAAAAGAGGCAAAACAGGAAGGCAAATTTCCCAAGGCAATCGCATCATGATTAGGAAAAGGTTAACCATCGATGACCGTGGTGACCACGTTACATGGATGACCTGCTGAGGGATTAAGCTGACCATATCCGGCATTTGAATTGGACGGAAGCAATCATAAGTAGTTGCCGATGATGAAGGGGACGCGGCGTTGTTTTAGATTTGAAAGTGGATTATGCAATGCTGATCCTCACACAGTTCATTCATTTTCGGCAAAAATCGTCTTTATTGATGGGGAAGTGGAGACGAGGGGGGGAGAGGTTTTTTAGAGCCACATAGATAGATTTTCCGAGCTCCCAAGGTATTTGTACAGTTTACAGCAGTAATTTTTCGAATTTTCTCATAAAGGTAAGAAAAGATGATGCAATAATTTTAGCTAAAACGATGGAGAAAATCGAGTTTTCGTGACCTATGACCGGGGGGTTTAGTGACCCGACCGACGGGTGTTAGGGTTAGAGGTTCGATTCTCATCAAGAAAAAAGTTTTTTATTGCCTTTTCTTTTTTATTATTCTACAAAAGGATGTGTTTTATTGTTTTTAAAATTGTTCCTAATAAATTTTTAGGGCGAAAAAAGTACTGGACTATCTTAGTAGAATTTTGATAAACCTATATTAGGACAATTCATTTAGCTTTTTTGGAAAACATATGGCATTTTTGAACAATTAGCAATGAGCTCGCTATTTTTGATCCACCATTTTTAATAAATAAATATTTAAAATAGAATCTATTTTGACGGGAAGTATTAGGTCAAAAATGAAGTTGAGTCAGATCCGATCCTGAGATGGACTTTTCCGGATATAGGGTCCGGCGGATATTGTCCATCCAGCACCAAAATTATTATTCATTCACTTTTAAAGCAACATCAAGTTCCCGCAAAATACTTAGGCATAATCAGTTTTAAGCTAGTATATTAAGATTAATTATCCCATTTCACCCCATAAGATTATTCCATAAGCTAGTCTATTAAGATTATCCCATTTATTCACTATGCATTTTTGTTTTATTTTTATTTTTTGACTTTTTGCAGTAAATCTTTTTCCGTGTTTCACGCCAACATTGTTGCAAGAATAATGTCTACCTCATCTAGTTCCATCAACCATTTGGCACGCGGTCCAGGTGGTGGTCCATTGGTAAGGAGAATTTTAGCGTTTATTTATTAGATTCTTGATGCTGTTGAGCTTAACAATCAGGTTTACGAAAGAATTTGATTATTTTAAATTGGTTTTTCATTTTATCTAGGATTACAAAAATTAATCCAAAATGATCCAATTTATGGAACTTCAATTATTTGTAGCATTCTGAATCGGCGAGACAAACATTTAACGTGTGAGTTAAGTGGGTTAGACCAAAAACCTACTAGCTATGTAATTAGCCATGTTTCGAAAGCTATGAAATGTCTGATGTCGATAGTTGATCATCTACGGTGGATCAACTAAGTATATTGAACTTTCTGAACCTATAAACATCCTGGAAAATGTTGTAATCGAATTTTAAATATCTGACAAAGACTGACTGGCTCGCCGATTCAAAATTGGCTGAAATCCAAAATCAATTCAATAAATAATAATACATTTTTTAAATAATGAACTCTTTGATTTTAGGCCCAAATTTTCGCCCTTCTTCCCTATGGCGAGCGCATGCGACTGGAAGTTGTGTGCCGACGTTGGCGCGATGTCGCTAAAAGGGATGCCTGGACCACATTCACCTCGCTGACGTTGGATGGTCATCAACTGTTGGAGGTAGTGTTTTTAAGAATTCAGTCAGCCTTTGCCCCTTTATTTTTTAAGCAATATATCGAATATTTCAACCAAAATCCCACAGTCTCTTCAACTTCTAGTTATCTTGTTTCTATTTCCGGATGTTTTTGAATTCCGATTAAGAAAGCTAAAAATAAAAATTTCATACTTTTACCAACAATCATTTTGGCACATTTTAGGCCAATCCGGAACATGTTGGACCAATTAGGGTATTTTGTCAAATTTAGGGCGTTTTGGCCAATTTGCAATAATATGGAAATTTTTTTCCATTTCCGAATTTATATTCACTTTCCAATGATTTTCTATTCATTTTGGCAAAGTATAACAAACTTGAATTTTTGATCTTTTATATGAAAATTTTTCTTTTTTCCGTTATTCCATAATTTCTCCGCATTTTTGCAGACGTCGAAATTGATTTTTCCAAATTGGTTCTGTTGTCCTTTGATATTTTAACATAGTCCAATTTCCAGTTGGCCAAGTACCGGGCGCTGATCGATCGATGCGGTCGGTATCTGCTGCAGCTGAAATTTGTCGCTCTCAGGGAATACAGCGCGTTTGTGGAGCTGTACCTGCAATGGATTCTGGTACGCAATTTGCGTCATTTGCGCTTCGACAATTCGCGCACATCAGCGAATACGGTCCAAGAGGTTGCGGCCAATTTGACGCACCTCCAGAGCATTCATTTCACCAGCATTGTGAGTTATAAGGCTAAGAATTCAGGGAAATTTTTTGGAGGCACCAAACTGATTGGAACCATTAAAATATATGGAGTCTAAACGACAAAGTATCCATAGTTTTCCTTTTTTTGGGTGAGGATTTTGCTCCTAATAAATTATCATTCTCCTCTTTAAAAGTTAAAACCTGACATTCGATGCCAGAATTACTTGGCACCATGGACAATTCGTGCAGCTAGGACTTTGACTTAAAAATCTAACTTTGGCTAACTAAAACNGGATCCGAGGTATGTGAAGCGAGTTCACATATCCGACCAGCTGGCCTACATACTCGGATTTAATCGTACCGAGTTTACAGATGAAGAAACACAGGCCAAATTTATGCCCGATATGCGTGGGGGCGTTTCCTCTTTCCATGTATATGCCCCGGAGTTGATTGAACCGATGATGTTGGGTGATGTCACCGCACCTGTGCTAAGAATAGTGACAATACGTGGAAATACTGATGAAATTATTGAGGAACAATTCATTTCAATCCAATACCACAAGGTGTTGTTAAAGGAAATCTCAGAGATTTTTATTGAAATACGGACCCATAGTGGTAGTTTGATGCCGTTCCAGTATGGAACATGTACATTAACACTTAATTTCCGGAAAGCCTCATATTTTTAAGTGCGTTCGATGAATACGCTTGAAATTAATAGAATACTTACCAAAAATCCGATTACTTCACAGAAATATCTAGGGTGTTTCGCCTCAGATCAGATACCTGTTTGCAATTTTTTTCCATATTGTATGGTGTTAAATCTGGATCCAAGCTCGTTCAAGGGTTCTCACTGGGTATCCATCTATTGCAACCAGCCGAATCAAATTGAATATTATGATCCTTTGGGTGTGTGGCCTCCGGCCAGTTTCCATATTTCTAATTATCTAACAACATTTGCCAAGATTCGCTTCAACAAAATCGCGCTTCAGTCCAGTTCTGCCAGGTCTTGCGGGAGACACGCTATTTTTTTTCTTCACCATCGGTGTGGTGGTGTGCCTTTTGAAAAAATTGTTGCCTTTTTGCATTCGGCTACCAAAAATTCACCAGACTATATTGTAAATGATTTCATTAGAAAGGTGCTTTTTACCCATTAACATGTATAAATAAACATTTGAACTTTATAATTATCAAATAATTTCAAAAAATGCACATAGACTTTGATCCTTCAAAAGTTGATTGGTTCTCATATGCTCAAACATCGCCTGAAATTGCTGTAGTCCAATATGGTGGCTACAATGTTTTCCGAGGAGTACCATTCCAGCGTGGTGCCGGTGTGGGTTCAATATTTCGTAGCCTGTTGCGCTACTTAATCCCCATAGGAAAGGAAATTGGTTCGGCAATTAGTCGCCAGGGGTTAGAGACAGGCAATCGTGTGTTAACAAATGTGTTGGAGGGAAAGGATCTAAAAGAATCCCTGGTAAATGAAAGCAAAACCGGTCTAAAAAATCTACTAGAAAAAGCGGCAAATAATATTAATGCACAAAAGGGTCAAGGTGCTTTTGACTTCAAACAGTATCAAAAAGAACAAAAGCCGGTGTCAAGAAACTGGAATAAGAAGCGAAAACATATAAATAAGATGCAATCCTCGGTTGGTCCACCTTCATTTCTTCCTTCCACCACTACTGTCAGGAGGAAGAAAAAGAAATCAAAACGTCTTCGTGTTGATACTTTAGGAACATATTAATTGGTAATAATGACCTGTCCCCAAAAAATTTCTGAAAATAGTCCTTTGGCCACAAATAGTGCATTAAATATTTTTTCGGTCCCACCCACCAATGTGTCTGTTGTTCGCTCTTTTTTTCGAGAGGTACTTCCACTCGCCACTATAACACAAGAATCTCCCTACCTTTTTCGTCTTTACAGTGACAATTTGTGGACCGATCTGTCGCGAATTTATCTCTGTCTTGAGTTATCAATTGAAAAACAGGATATAAATGGGCGATGGATACCAATTGGTGCCGCTGACCAAAATGTGGGCGTTATACAGGGAATAGGGCAAACATTTGTCCAACAACTCAAAGTTTCGGTTGGCAATACCGAGGTTTATGACAGTGGTAATTTGTATCCATATAAGGCATACATTAAGTGAGGGTAGGTGCTGTGCCCACCAGAGACGAGAAGGAGGAGAAGGGATGACCATGGGGAGGATCCCCGGGCCCTTGGGGTTTTGGTGTTGAACCCATGGTATGCCCCTCCAAACTCCAACAGATTGAATAGTCTCAACTTTATTCCTCCAACACCGTCCTCGAAACATGGTTACAACAGGAAGGGATTCCATCATCAGCTCCGCTCAGATCTCGACTCTCTCCATTTGACTGACTGACCCCGGGGAAAAGGAAAATGCACAGATGATCAAAGGGGCGGGGCAAAGGAAATGGGAACAATGATCAAAGAACGGGATGGGAAGAGAGTTGTCCAATGGCTCCAAGTGATTGAATTTTGGGGTGCCGCCGGGAGAAACCCTCACAACTCCCCCCTTCACCAGGATCGTCCCCGATCCTCCAGATAACATGAGGGAGAAGGAAATAGAAGAGAGAGAGAGCACCCCGAGATGGACAAGACCACTTGTTGGCATAGACACACCCCTGCAGCACTCCGTTCGTTGTCTACCGCCGGCGAAACAGCCCTTCACAGCAGTCTTCTACACCATCCCGCTGCGATCAACTGCAGTCGCATCCTCGCTCAGACGTTGTCCGAAGCACACTCGGAAGCTAGAACCTGCAGCCGACTTGACACAGCACCATCGGCACGTTGTTGGGTATTCTGGCCATCCCGTGCAGCTGCCGTGGAGGGAGCGCCCTGACCGGGGAACCTGAGCCCCAGCTCCGCCGAGGGGTACTGAACAGGCGTGGTTGATCGACCCGGGGCCCACGGTTGGCATCAGCGCACGAAGAGATTGGACGGCACGAAGTGTAGTTGTCGTCGCGGCGACAATGCTAACACAGCACACCGAACTGGCAGAATCCACAGTGCCCTTCCACCGCTTTACCGCTGCTTGCCTTGTTGTCGACCACCACAGAGTCGCCAGGGGGCGCCACACTTCCCAAGCAAGCCGAACCCACTCGGTGAGACAGATGAGGATGAGGTGAGAGGGGAGAAAATAGTGGAGGAAAGGATGGACCCCAGATCCAGAGAAAGCCATGATGGTTCCCCAGGCGGCAAAAAGAGGGGGAGGGAGAGTTGGGGAATGAAATTTGGAGCCACCAGCAACCTCTCCCCCCATACCACGGGAAGGTCCCCTTCCCCAGGATGCACTCGAACTCTCGCTCTCCGCTGCAGGACATCCTTCCTTCCTTCCTTCAGAACGGTGCACCGCGTCCGCCACGTCCACGTCCCCTGAACAAATATGGTGAGAATCGGTCGAACCCCCTTGCAGCCCCAGATCCCCTGCCACGCTGACCACCGTGGCTTGTCCCTTCTTCAGACCTCACGAATTGGCCCAACCTCGCACGCCTGCCGTCCCTGTCCACCAGCTTGCCCTCATCGTCGTGTCGGCTGCCCTCCTCCATGCCAATGTCCAGGAAGTCCGGTGCCACGATGTCCGTCTCCTGCTGGGCCTGCTCCATGAACGCCTTCCACGCCGGGGCCCTCCGCAGCACAGTCCAGTCGCCGATCACCACCAGGCCATGCGCGCCCCTTGACACGGAGACATCCATGCGCTCCGATTCCGCCCAGAATGGCAGCCGCCCCTGCTCCGCCACTGTCCAGTGCGTGCACGTCGTAACCATGACCACGAGCGGGGCCTCGTGCCCTTGCGTGGCATCGGTGGTAGTGATGATGACGTGTGCCAGCTCCGGCACGCCCTGGATCCTCCTGGCGATGTCTCGCGCCTGCGCACTGTACATGCACACGCAACGCACCGGCACTGCTCCCACCGCCTTGTAGAGGTGCCACAGCACACGCATCGCCGTGTGCGATTGCTCGCGGTCAACGGACGACAGGGAAACTTCCTCCAGGACAGCTTGACCTGTCTGGTGCACAAGGATCAAGGGGACACCCTTCACCGGAAGTTTGATGCGGTCCTGGTCAGTCAGCATTGCCAACTCTTCAGCCGTGCGACCAGGGATCAAGCGCTCGCCGTGGGGCGTGTAGCACGCGGCCTCGATGCATCGGACCAACACGGGGTGTGATCGGTAGCAGATCTCCAACACTGTCCCGTCGACACCACTCGCATTGTCGAGGCCCTCAATGATGGTATCCAATCCAAACCCACCTCGAACTGCTGGCGGCAGTGATGGAAGGTGACAGCGCAATTGCCGTCTGTCCCCGGTGATGACGATCTTCTTCAGGTTGGGCAGCTGGGACACGAGCGAGAGCACCTGAACCAGCGGAGCTTGGCCCGCTTCGTCGATGATCAGGTGGGTGGCGTTGGAAACCAGCTCCACCACTTGTTCGGCAAAGGCAAGGGTGCAGAATGTCGCTCGGCGCTCATCGTTCTCTTTCAGCACACGTGCCACCGCGGCTTCTTGTGCCACCCGTGGATTCGTGGTGCAGGCCGTCAGGTACTTGTCCACCTTCCGCTGCTCTCTCTGGGCCACCTCAGGTTCCAAGGCCAACAGAAGGTCCCTAAATTCCTCCGCCTCGACGGCGGTCGCCAACAAGAATGGCATGACCGACTCGAGCTGGCGGGCATAGGTGACCTTCCCATTTCCGCTAAATAACCCCACAATTTTGTGGACGCTTCCACTGACCTGCATCGCCCTGTCCGTCTCCTCCACCATGCGAACGACGGCCACGTTGGGGGGAGCGACGGCAAGCACACGGGCTTGCGGGTCGGAGTCCAGAACTGCCTTTACCACTGCGGCGACCGTGCGTGTCTTCCCGGTACCAGGAGGGGCCTGTTGGAAGATAACGCGCGGCTCGGGGTCAAGGACGAGTGCTGCCGTCTCCCGCTGGCCACCCCGCAGCAAGCTCAAAGGCCCCTCCTGGAACGGCTCGTCGCTCTCCAGCCGAATCGGTCGGTTCCCGACACTCCGGCCAAGAAGAATGGCCATGATCCGCCCTGCCGGCGCCTCCTGGTCCTGGGCAAGCCCCGAGCACAGGTGTCCACTCAACCGCCACATCCGCTTGGTCATTGACCGGACGGAGAGCAGGGGTCGGAATTCAACGGCCTCAGCTCGCCCATCAAGGAGCCACTGGTATTGCGCCCACAGCTCTGGCTTCATGTTGGGCTGGGGCCCCAAGGCCACCTTGACTCGCAGCTCATATCCCCCGTCCGTCTGCTGCTTGACTGCCTCCATTACGTACCCATAGGCACACGGCTTTGCCTTTTCAGAACTGTCTGTGGTGCATGAGACGGGACCATCCTCCTCCCAGATCTTGGCAAGATTCGCCAATTCCCCCAGAGTCTCGACTCCCCATGTGAAAGATACTATTGCCCGGTCATTCCCCATCTCTCTGACCTCCGTAGGGCGCACAATGAGGGTGTACTTGCGCTGGTCCTGGAGGGCATCCGCGACCTGAGCGGCCACCGCTGCTGCAAGCACCTTCTCGCCCAAACGAACACGTTCGATGCTCATGTCGCCATGGAAGGGGAACGTGTATGCTCCAACGGGCATGAATCCGGCGATGACACAAGGCTGGTTGAGCAGCCAACCGTCCTCTGTCCGCTCCGGGAACCCAAAAGGCAGAACATGATGCGGGGTCACGTAGACATCCGGCGGACGGCCTAAGTCACCTTAAGGCCCACCACCCCTTTATACCTCACAGCCTGCTCATCCTGTCCCGCAACATGCCGCGGAAACAGCCGCATTGGCCGGTCCAGCTCGGGTGCCGCCACCTCAGCTGACCTCAGGACCGAACCTTCATTCGGCGCTCCCCTGCTCACATTGGTGACGATGCCCACCGTCTCAATCACATCCGTCTGCGCGGTCTCGACCACGGTCATTGCCACCGCTTGCCAATTCAGCCGCCGCGTCTGCTCGTAGTACCACGTGCCGCCCGGCGCCATCCATCCGCTCTCCGTGTCACCCCAGCGAAAACCGCTCACACGCACTGCGTCTCCCATCTCCACAGGCCGCCTTGCTGACTGAACCAGCGGCCGCGGCACCAGCAACAACTCCGGCCAGCCCGTGGCATCCGGCTCGATTCTGGCCCCCACCATGGCGTTGAGATCCTCCCGAACTTGGGATATCAGATACCAATGGGGTTCCCGGCAAGAGGCGGGCATGCTCCCCAAAGGACCGACACCCTGACCCCTGGTCCACACGTCCTCAGCTTCCTTGTACTTCACATCCCCCGAAGAGCCTATAAACCCCACCTGCTCCCTCGAAGGCAGGCGATCTAAACGAACATTATTCACAAACTTCTTTGCCTGAGGACAGCCGGAGGGACCAAAGCCGCCATTGTCAAATGGCTCCTCGCCCTGGTCAGCCTCGTCCAACTCTGGCCCTACTTGCTCGGTTTCAACCTCCCCGTGGGGAGGACTGCTTTCAGCTCCAACCTCCTCATCCTCCACAAAGTCGTCCTCCTGCCCCTCCTCCGGCACATCCTCATTCGCTCCAACTTCCAAACCCAAAATTTCATTTTCAACTTGCCCTTGGGCAAGACCCTCCTCGACGCTTTCATCTCCCACCACCTCCTCCTGGTGGCCAAACCCGAGGTCCTGCCCACCTTCAGGCACCTCCTCAGTCTCCATGCTCTCACCCTCCAGTCCAAAATTTTCAACTTGCCCTTGGGCAAGACCACTCTCCTCCACACCATCCATGGATTCGACTCCCGCCGTCTCATCCATGCAGGTGCTTTCCACCAACACCGGCTCTGGCCCCCCCAGCTGCGCATCTCCCGCTCCCAGAGCAACGTCACCATCGTTGCCTGGAGGAGGCAGTGGGATGTCAGCCACTGCCGGAGGCGCAGTTGTAGCCGCAGGATTGTTAGATTTCTTATTTCGATTGCGTTTGGTCATCTAAGCGATAACGATAAGTCAAACGAAAATAAAATTAAAATAGTCTCACGGTAGAAATGGATTTTCTTAAGATCTTTTGGAACGAATTCCTTCTTGCAAAATAACACAAAAAATGGATAAATCGAGGAAAAAGAAACAAAACAAAAGTGTTTTAACATGGAATGTTTACGCGTCATAAAATCATAGCGCCGAAAATCAAATTTGATTTCTACAGGATTTTACGCCGATTTTTATAATTGGTCCCACCACAGGAGAGGTGGAGAAATAAGGGGGAAAAAATGCCCAGTGTGAAACTGACGGACAAAACATAGATCAGAAAGGGCCAAAAATGACTTTCTGGGTAAAAAGGAGAAAAAAAAATTTTAATGAGGAGAAGAAAAAAAATCGGGCGTCAATTGAATTGCTTCGAACCCTCGAACTTTCGAACAAGTGACAGAGCAAAAGACGGACAAAGAGTACACAGAGAAAAGATGCAAGGAGAAAGTTCATGAGGGAAAACTTTTCAATTAATAAAAAAATAATTCAAAAAACACGGGAAAACTTCCGTCTCATAAATTCATAGATCCAGTATAATTCATAATTCAATGGAAATTTACTGCCAATTTTGGAAGGATGCTATCAATACTGTACACAACAAATTAAAGAAAAAAAAAGAATAAACTACAACATAATAGCCACAGTATACTGAGTCTTATAATCTAGAATATCTAGCAGGGTAAGCGGAGGCAAAGACAGAAATCGGTGCTATGTCCATAAAGAAAAAAATACCAAATTTAAAATTATCCAAAACTGAGGAACGAGAGATAAAACTAAACTAGGCGATGATACTGAAGATGGGGAAAAATGTCAAAAGAGAAAAAAAATAAATAAAAATAAATAAATAGACGCGAAATATAAACTGGGGAAAAATCTCGAACCGAGACATCAATCAAGGCTCAACAAAAGTGATTGAGATCAGAATGAAGGAGTGAAAGCCATACTGGAAGACTAATATGCGATCGGACCAAAGACATGTTGTAAAAAAAACGGGGAAATTGTAGTAAAGCCATTAGCTTTCCCCGAGAATCCTTTCCCGACCAATCTCATAGAACGGTGTGCGAAAGCATCGGGAAATCACGGGGACGGATTAAAGGTCGCCAGACGGATCGTAGAGGGGAGAGAAAGTGTCAAAAGAAAATGTCGAGAAATAAGGGAATGGAAATGTCGGCTGCAAGCCTAAAAAGGAAAGGCCTTTGCAATACATAGGAGAAGAGATGTGAAAATATTTAAGAAACCAAAACTAAAATAAAATTCCTACCAAATGTGATGAAATATGATAAAAAACAGACTATTTTGCTCCATTGAAATCCAAACGATATGAACCTTTTCTTTTTAAATCCAATTAATAGTTCCATTAATTGCCTTTTCAACTTGCCCTTGGGCAAGACTAGTACCAATATACATCTGACCATAGATACTTTGCCGGCAGACTTGACTGGAGGTCGAGAAGGTACTCGGCCAACTTAACCGAAGAATCCACTAGGGTGAGAAAACAGGGCCCAGCCAAGTGGACTAGGTAGTCCACTTGTGTGGAGAAAGGGACCCAGCCAAGTGGACTAGGTAGTCCACTTGTGTGGAGAAAGGGACCCAGCCAAGTGGACTAGGTAGTCCACTTGTGTGGAGAAAGGGACCCAGCCAAGTGGACTAGGTAGTCCACTTGTGTGGAGAAAGGGGCCCAGCCAAGTGGACTAGGTAGTCCACTTGTGTGGAGAAAGGGACCCAGCCAAGTGGACTAGGTAGTCCACTTGTGTGGAGAAAGGGGCCCAGCCAAGTGGACTAGGTAGTCCACTTAGGACGAAGTAGGCTAGGGTATCAATTCAACACAAAAACAACTATCTTTATAAGTAACATTTTAATTCATCCAAAAGAAAGAGAAGAAAAAAACAATTAATTGAATGGAATTTTTAAAGGTGTCTTAGCTTGCTCATCCGGGATAGGTTTTGTATGATTAGACAAAAAAATATGTGAAGAATCAGATAGGCTAACTTCCCCAGTTGCCCTATTCACATTGATACTTTTGCCGCACCCGCCCTTAGGCAGCCATCTTAGGCCAAAAGCCCGAACCAAATAAAACCTCTTAGTCCCTAAATTTTTAAAATTTTATTCCAGAAAATGTCGGTATAAAGGGTGCAAAGGATGTCATTTATCTTTCAGAGGGAAGATCCGAACTATCCACCTCCTCAGAGCACCCACAGTTCTCATTAAAAACCAAAGTCTCCAGGACCGATGGCATTATAATGATCGGTTCGTCTCCCCGATAATAATGCCCACAAAAAAACATTGCATCTGCTTCCAGCCTAACTTATTGTGTTTCAAATTTTTGTCATTGCATTGCGAAGCAGAATTCATCCAATTACTGTTTTTTATTCAACCTGATTTTCAACCTGCCCTTAGGCAGCGGTGGAAATTAAAAAATTTGCTATTGCAAAACTATGATTTATCAAGGGGTATTTTAATTGAGGATATTCGAACTAGATAGACTGTCTTTCCGGGAAAATATCCATTATCTTACGCGCAACACATCAATCTGTCCATCCTTCCTTTCGGCATACCGTTTCACTGCTCCATCTGTGTTGGGCCCGTCCCTTCAGTTCCTGACCCGCAGCCGGATTCCTGGCCTGCGGTATGACCCTGACCCGAGGTGCCTGGTTGTTGTCCGCCCACACTGCCGTTGTCCAACTGCATGCGTCGGGTCATCTCCGCCAGCCAATCCAGGCCAGCTGCGTCTCCGAAACCGGCGTTGGCAAATCGTTCCGGAACCGGGACGGTCAAAGTCTCGATCCACTGGCTCAGCCCAGTACCCTTGATCGGCACGCACATCTTGGTGACCTAGGTTACCAAGATGTGCGCATCCTATCCCTCTACACCAGCACCTACCTGATACATGGACTGTTCACCATCCGGTCCGTGAATCACGACTGGGCGGTCATCCGCTTTGGCAGGAGTCTTCTCTGCAGCGGAGCCAACTGGCGATTCATTGGGGAGTTCAGACATGGCCAAAATATTGGACAGAATAAACGCGTTGGCACTTAAGCAAAAAAAATGAGAAATTTGATAAAACTATCAGGGAGAAATAAGGGGCAAAATCCAAAGAAAGAGGAATCATAAGAAACTCCAAGGATAAAACAAATGAAGGATGATGACTGTTAGAGAAACGGCTAATGGACTAGTGAGAAATAGCACGTCCGATGAAACCGAAAGGAAAAAGAAACTTTAAAACAGAAAGTAGCTGGAAGTACAAGAAATAAAGCAAGGTGGCGACAGATCTATCAGATAAGAAAATCATGAATAAAGATCAAACCTACTTTTTCTAGGTAGATCTATTTTAGAGAGGTAAATGTATGGGTAAATATAGGGGTTCAGTTTAGGTTTCAAAATCAAGAGAGGTGGAGCACTCTTGATTAGGTGGAAATATGTCTAGGAAGGAGGGTCCTCCAGAGGAAGCATTGACGAAATGGCAATAGACCCAAAGATGCGATCGACGGACCAAAGCAAAAGGCAAAACTAAGGACGCAGGAGATGTCAAAACTAAAGGGTAACTGAAGGAGAGTGTAAAAGGTTAGGACAAGACGAAAAAAACAACGCTGTTGACTGTACGAATAAAAAGGACGGACTTGAGGGAAAATGATCAAAAGGAATGAATAAAAAAATGACTCGATAAAAAAAGTAATGAGTAATTAATGATCAAAAAAATGATCGAATTAAATGATCAAAAATAATGTATCAAACTGAATAAAAAAAATTGATCGATAAATTACTCTCTTTTATGCCCTATAAAAAAATCGATCGAGTCTCGATTATACTTCTGTAAGTAACTCAGCCTTCCTTGCCTGCTTCCTCTCGTCATTTGCAAGAGCTATTGAATCGCCCTGGCCAGTATAGGATGTACATGCCGCATTGGCCGTCTCAGAGCTCGATTCAAACTCGATCAGCTCTGCTTCATGAGTCGGAACCATTGAATATCCGCACAGAGGCCCTAAGTTATTTGCCACAATCACAACTGGCGATCCGTTGTCCATCTCCATGGCCTTAACAGAAAGTGCTTCACACGGGGGATCGATCCGGACCAGAATAAAATCAGTCGACAGCATTAATGCCAGCTCCGAATAAGCTAAATCAAAGGAGTGCACAGTCCAGTCTACGCCAAAAGTTCTCCTGAAAAACCCTTCCAAATTCTCACCCTGTCTGGATCGCATGTGTGGTTCCATCCCATTGATGGTGATGGAATTCATTACCTGGATTCCTTCATGGGGGGCTTGGGTTGGTTGATTTAGCAATCTATTGTTCCGAAAAGACACACTAATAGGATTTTCCCTGGTATTGATGCGACCATTGAAATGTCCAATTAACTTATGGAAGAGCAATATTATCACTATTACAATCATAAAACAATAAGTAATGCTCACTAGGATAGAGAGGTAGGGCGAAATGGTTGGTGGAACTTGCAAGTTCCTGGATTGCGTAGCAGCCGTGGGTGCAAGTTGCCCAAAAAGCAAAATTCCAGCAGCTAAGGTGGCACTCACAACCCTTTTAAGTGGCACACACACTCGCTTGCCCTTTTTAATCCCTGTATTTCTGTTCTTAGCAATTTGAAATGTTTCCAACCTGCCCTTGGGCAGGACCGTCTCGACTTGACTTTGTTGAATGGGCCGTTTCGTGCCCACGAGTCTTGTTCTCAGAATGATCCCTCTAACAAGAACAAGCACCAAAAGATAAGTTACACCCATTAAACCAAAATATCCCGACCCTACATCACTCTCACCAGTCTCAAGTCTTTGGCCTAACGGCGCAGCTTCGGTCGCTGAAATATGAAGTGCCAAAATGGCAACTACCGTCATTACTGTCGCCGCCATACCTTTCACACTCTTTTGTCGTTTTGTCTTCCTGCTGCTTCGGCCTCTCTCTAACTTGCCCACTGTTAGGATCGGAGTGATTAGCTTAATCGGGTTAAACTCCATTTTGGTGAATTCTTGTGTACCCTCTTCTTCCTCTCCCTTAATGGTTTCCTGTCTGCTCTTGCTAGCCTCAATAATGTTGGACCCAAAGGTCATCCTGTTGCTGACCCCCTGTCCTTTGTACTCAGCCCTCAGCATCAATCCAAACCTGACCAAGAAGTCGGCGAACACAATGACCACCATGATCACCAGGATAGCACGTCCCACATTCAGCCATGGCCCCCATATGGCGTTCTGGACTTCATCCTTCACTTCATTCCATTGATCTGACAGGCTTTTGATCATCACCTCATCTGACCTGTGAATGCCGTAAGTGATTTCGCTCACTCGTTGGAGATTAGCGTCATAGACCTGCCCGATAAGATCGGAGACATTCACTAGAACCATGTGATGAAAGGTGTGCGGGGAAAATTTTGGAGGATCCGGGAGAACGGATCCCACTCTCTCAACCCGAGCTACATTTGCCGGACTGATACCTGCAGTGACCTGATCAATCTCAACAAGTGTTCCATTAAGGTAAAGAAACTGCTTGCGAAATTCGTCACATGGCGCTTTTCTTGCCGAGGAACCTACCATCATCGTCTGCGCATCCACGAAAGCCAGTTTCTCATTGCCTCTCAAGCCAAAGGCAATTGGAATTTTGTCAAAGCATTCGGCCTTCTTCGATTGGTTGTTGCCAGTGCCGACGAACTTGTAGTCACCCTCTTTCAGCTCAGCACAAGGCCAAACCTTCATGAGGCCGGGACCAACCCTCTTGGCCACCACACTCCCTGTTTGAAGCAATGTCCGCGCAAATTCAGTTGGGTCTGACAGCAATGCCGACGCAGCCCAACGCCTTGTCTCCACCATGTAGTCACAGATGGACTTGATCGCTTGTGCAAAGGAGACTCTCATCAGTTCTCTTACCTCCTCATCCAAGTAGCCAAGCTTGGCGTTCAATTCCGGTTCCGTGACCAAATCGCTGCTTTGCCTGCGAGCTGCCCTCTTGGGTCGGCGTTTGTCTTCTCTGGCTGGTCTGGGAAGATCCTGGACAGCAAACCCTTCTTCGGACAGCTCAAGTCCGACACCACAAGAGTAGACCTTTTGAGTGCGATTTCGAAAAGTGAGTCTCAAACTTGCCTCATCCGACACCCACACATTGTCCAGCTGCAACCCTTTGAAGGTGCCGACTCTGTTGTATTCACAGCTGCCAGTGCCTGCTGTTTCCCAGATCAGCATGGTATGATCTTCGAGCTTGCAGACGCCGTCTTTAAAGGCACAGTTCGTCGTCATTGTGGTCAGTGGTGTGCGAATTGTGGATTCCCCGTGTCTCACACTCACCTTGGTCTT